>CALSCP010002097.1:0-98907 GCA_943704425.1 Ministeria vibrans ATCC 50519
CTGCTGGTAGCGTGTTCTGCGCTCATTCTCTCGATCCTGAAATACGATTTGTCCAGGATCAGAAGAGACAAATCAAGGGCACAATTCTTGACTTTATCGACTGATCTTCCTTACGAGTACGCCAATATGATATACAGAGTGAATCACGCAAGATATAGGAGAGAGTTTATAATGAAATTACTGAGTACTGACAAAAAATACTGGTAGTGGTATTTAGTTTGATCAGCGGCCTCGCCAGTACGTCCTGTTGATCACCCCCGTCACCCTCAGTACGTGTTTTCATAGGATTACCGGTAGGTATTCAAAAATACTGAAATACTGTACCTAGTATTCCGAGGGCCTAAGTCTGTCTGACAGGAGTAGAAAGTGTGCATTTCCGAAAAATAAATTATTTCGATTTTCATGTTCCCTCTCTTTCACGCTGTTTCTCTCTCTCTCTCTCTCTCTCTCTCTCTCTCTCTCTCTCTCTCTCTCTCTCTCTCTCTCTCTCTCTCTCTCTCTCTCTCTCTCTCTCTCCTTTTTCGCTTCTCTCTTTCCTTTTTTCCTTTTTCTCGTCGGGGACATTTGTATCGTCAACTTCACAGGCACACGCTCAGCACTTGTCAGCAGTCAGCGGAAGAGCGCCTAATATCAGTAAGCGGAAACGCAGACTGAGGTAACGATTGAGGCATGTTCATGGAAGGCACTGATCGTATTGGATGCGCAAAACCTTTCCGCGATTTCCGGTACAACAGAATAATAACCACGACAGCTGCCACTAAGCACACAGCAAGAATGGCTATGGCAGCAATAAGACCAATGGATCCGGACGAAGAGCTACCGTTAGCCCCCACTCCACTCGCACCGGCAGCCCCACTGACGGCTGTTCCACACGAGGCACCCTCAAAGCCATTCACACACGCACACACCCACGCATTGGACGACAGCTGCGTGCCGCATGTGCCACCGTTTTCGCAGGGACTGCTGGAGCATGCATCCACGACCGGTGCTGCCACGGCTACACTGCACGAGACACCCTCAAAGCCACTCGCACACGCACACACCCACGCGTTGGACGACAGCGAAGTGCCACATGTACCACCGTTTTCGCAGGGACTGCTGGAGCATGCATCCACGACCGGTGCTGCCACGGCTACACTGCACGAGACACCCTCAAAGCCACTCGCACACGCACACACCCACGCGTTGGACGACAGCGAAGTGCCACATGTACCACCGTTTTCGCAGGGACTGCTGGAGCATGCATCCACGACCGGTGCTGCCGCGGCTACACTGCACGAGACACCCTCAAAGCCATTCGCACACGCACACACCCACGCGTTGGACGACAGCGAAGTGCCACATGTACCACCGTTTTCGCAGGGACTGCTGGAGCATGCATCCACGACCGGTGCTGCCACGGCTACACTGCACGAGACACCCTCAAAGCCACTCGCACACGCACACACCCACGCGTTGGAAGACAGCGAAGTGCCACATGTACCACCGTTTTTGCAGGGACTGCTGGAGCATGCATCCACGACCGGTGCTGCCACGGCTACACTGCACGAGACACCCTCAAAGCCACTCGCACACGCACACACCCACGCGTTGGAAGACAGCGAAGTGCCACATGTACCACCGTTTTCGCAGGGACTGCTGGAGCATGCATCCACGACCGGTGCTGCCACGGCTACACTGCACGAGACACCCTCAAAGCCACTCGCACACGCACACACCCACGAGTCGGCATTGACACCGCATGTGCCACCATTAGTACAAGGGCTGGAAGAGCATAACAAAGATACACTTTGTTCACAAACGTACATGCTCGTGTTCACACTGCCGCACAAGAGCCCGCCACACGGGTTCCCCACGCATGGATTGTGTTCGCTCTCAAGCACAAAAACGCCAGCATAGAGCGGCAGGTTGAACGGCGTGCAATCAGGACACGCAATCACGGACACTTCAATGTCGAAAGGAACCTGTTGTTGAAACGCGGGCACAGGTGGAAACATGATGGTCACATTGTTGCCCGACAGGACAATCTCGCCCGCCTGCACTAGTGCAGATGCTAATGTATCCCAAGAGCCTTCGCCTCCCCCAGTCACAGTCCAAGTGCTTGTCAAGTTGCCGAGAAAAGAAGAACTCGAGTCAGCAACCCACGTGATGACATTTCCAAACGGAGAGTCAAGCACAAGCGTAAGGTTCCACCCACCAAAGCGCACACGGTCTGCATTCACCAGAGTCGCAGAAGGCAAGAGTGTGGCAGTAACAGACGCGGGGTCCAACGGCGTCGCCGAAAGCGACACGTTGGTCGCATCCAGTAAATTAGATATACCGCGAACAAGGGATGTAGTGGAAGACAAGACAAGTCCTGTGGAGCCTCTTTTCGCAAACTGCTCAGTGACCACATCCAAAAGAGACATGGCATTCGAGGGCATGCCAACAACAACCATCTGATTGCTTGCGTCCGTGATTGAGCGACGCTGCCCAGTACTACCGGGTGCCACTTCTGTAATATTAAACAGAACATCGTCCCCAAGCTGCAGTTCAATCTCCGAAAGAAGATCAACTTCGACGTCGACATCAAGATTGATTGCACCGTTCACCCCTTGCGGCCACTTCAACAAGAAGAAGATGTACTTTGCGCCCATGGGGACGTCGATGATGCTTGAAAGAGCAGGTACTCCGGCAAACGGCCCCGTGATGCTCTCGAATGACACTTCCACAATGGCTCCAGTTGGTTGGCTAATGTTCGCGGCAAGCTGCAGTGTGCTGTCGCTAGAGCGAGGCAATAGCACGCGCACAATTCGGGTGCCTGATTGGGGGCGTGTCAAAAACACATCTTCCAGGTAGCTTGGCGAGCCAATCGCTTCGACTTCGACCACGCGGACAGACCCAGAGCGCACAGCACACTCATTCATGGTCAGTAGCGCACCAGAGGCACTTGTTTGCACAAAAAGACTGGCAGGCACCAGCACAGTGCAAGCCCCAGCGGAGTTGATGGACACGGACAGCTGCGTAACCTGTCCACTGCCGCCCCCATCCGACACCCATGGTACAAGTGCTGATGAGGCGGTGGCACACTGCGCGCCCTGGAATCCGATAGGACAGTCACACCTGTAGCCAAAGAGAAAATCATGGCACGTTGCTCCGTTCGCACATGGTGCTGACGCACACGCACCACTGCGGCTCTCACAAACATAGTCATTGGTCGTGTTGTACATCAGTGTGCCCATCACTGTGCTGTGCATGCAAAACACTGGAGAAACTGTAGGGGAAAACGTGAGATGCACAGTGATGTCGGTTCCAACCGCAAGCGATGCTCTGGGAATGACCCAACTTTGCTCTTCAAAGGTGCAATCGAAGGTACTGGTGGTATTAGAAAATGCACTCTGGGGGCCTAGCACAGTCACTGCGCCCACTTTCACCGTCACTGTCGCAAACTCGTTGCTTCGCCCAAAGTCTCCGTTCGTTCGCAACCACAATCTTCCGTCGGATGATGGAGGTGCTGTTACTGAAAACTCCAAGGTCATGGGTTGCGATGTGTCTGCAGTCCCGGAGAAAAGTTTCCGTTGTGATTGCGCGACCTCTCCAGCAACACACGTCCCGCCATTGCCACATGAGATACCAGCACAGGCGCTTGTGGTGGCACACTGAGGTCCGGAACGATCGGAATTGCACTCGCACACGTACGCAGACACGGGCGCAAAGGACAAAGAGACAGTGAAAACCCCATCATGCAAGGAGACTGCCGCTGAGAAGGACACAAATATCCAAACTGTTTTCCCAGCAGAAAATAACTGTTTGGGCACCGTAAGTGTGCGCGATATGATAGCATAGTCAGTTGTCTGCCCGCTGAAAATGTCAGTCGCGGTGAACGTGGTCGTGCTTCCAGTGGAATACACTTGAATCGAGGCGCTTTCCCCGCGCTGGCCAAAACCTCCATCAGTTTGCAATGTGATCAGAACATCCTGTGAAGCCGACTCGGTCGGGGTGAGTGGGAAGGTGAGGAATGGGTTCACGCTCGAAAAAGGCTGCGTTATTTCAAATGTGTAGTTGCCAAGACACACACCTCCATCACCGCAAGGGCGTGTAGCACAGGCAGGCGTCGGCTCGACTACAACAGCCACATGGTTGCTGCTCAAGTCAGACAGACCAGCAGCTCCAATGGTCACGGCACGCTGGTGTCCAGTGCGTGAGAGACTGGTTACATTACTTTCCAGAGTGTCAAGAGAGACGGAAACAACTCTGCTGGCTGTCGTGGTGCAAGTGCACGCGGTCGAATGGACAGCAACACAAAAAACCCGCGCAACGATGGCATGGTGGAGAGCAAATTGGGCAGAGGGGACAACAGCATGCACACCCAGGCTGACAGAACTTTGTGCCGGCGCATCAACTAGCACAGCAGGATTCCAGGAGTCGGGAGTAAGAATTTTCAATGATGGTGTGCCTTGGGTGCACTCAACACGAACAAGCACGTCCTCAGCAGGCGGCGATGCATCCACAAACACGGAATCGACAAACAATTCCAATTGCGCTGCAGTTTCCAACCCATACATTGTCACGTTAGTACTTTGGTACATTGCTCCCACGGCCAAAGGAAACAGTCGTAGAGACACCGTGAGCGAGGTTATGGACATAATATCCTCAGTGGACTGCACACATATCAAGGCAAACACACTGTCTGGGCCGGGTACAATGGCAAAATTGTTTAAATAGCCATTGTTAGTTGAGATGGCTGTCATCGCCCCGGTCACGCAATCAATCGGCGAGGTCGGTCGCGTAGTAAAAAATTTGACACGGATCACAGCCTTAGCAGGATTCGCAGCAGCAACACTGAAGACAAGCTGCGCAACTTGATTCGGCGGGATGGGCAGCAAGTACCGGTTCCATGACGTTTTGCCTGCCTTAAACGCGGGTATCACTTGCCCGCCACTCGCAAGCTCAAGGAGGTCCTTGTTCAGAACGTCGTCGGGGACAAAAGTAAACTTGAATGACACACGACCATTGAACGTAGTAACAGTAATGTCGTTGCAAACCTGGTTCGGATCAGTCCAGCAAGTTGAATTCTTCAAATAAAAGTAACCAGACACAATCTGATCGTCGGGCCACCAGGAAATATCCTGCCATGCTTTGAAAATGACAGCGTCCTTGTCAATATCAAAGTCAGACACAACAGCATTGCTGCACGGCACACTTTGTGCGCCAGTGCCGGTATTTGTAGCAGTAATTTTATAACTGCCACCCACCCAGAACTCAACATATGTGTTAGGATTTGAAAAATCAGTACCTGTAACACAAATTGTCAGGCGCCCAGTGTTGCTCTGATCGCTGTCAATGACTGCAACGGACGCTTGTCGCATCGCTGTGTGTGATTTACGGCACAACGTCGCTTCCGATGTTCCACTCACACATCCACTGCAAAGTTTGCACGTGAAGGGACGTTCCGTAAAAAGATTGGACCAATCGAGGCTCATTTTGGTGCTGTCATAGGCATCACCAATAGGATCAAGAAAGAGCAAGTCAAGTCCCATTGCGTATTTCCCGCCGTATCCAGTGGAATACCCAAATGCGTTAATTGAATCTCCGGCACCAAACCCTTGCAAAGCACAGCTGCTCTCTTGCGTGCTCTCAGTCACATTGCACACTTTAGCGCACGTACTTTTCTCCTCTGCGTTAAAGCGTAAATACAAGAACGTTTGGAATCGTACTTCGGCAACCTCGAAAGACGCGAAAAAAAACGTCGCGTCCCCCGTAAGAAACACAATGGGAACAAGACCAATTGCGACATCAAGACTTGCGGGTCCTCCCACTCCAGGGAGCCGAGAAAGGGTGGGGCCAACGCGATTGAACTCATAAGGTGCCTCAAAGATACGTTTGAAGCCGCCGTCAGCATAGGCAGCACCAAATTCGAACTTGCCTTGGGCATCCATGGAAAACTCGCTTGTCAGGCCCACATTTTTGATACTGTACGACATGGTCATATTCAGGGCCGCCTGTAGGAGCATTTACGAATCAACAGGGAAAAGAAACAAGAGTGAGTCATGGTGTACTGAAAATAACACAATACCAACACACGCCTTTACCTCAAGTTCTATGTGGACGGGAATCCCAAGGATCGTGACATACACAGCAAAAAGGCCGCTACGAGAAATCAAATTCATTCTCTTCTCTACGTCTGTGTCATTCAGGCGAAGCTCCGCATTGTATGCGGCAGACGCTGCGGCGCTTCCTTTGATGGCGGCGTGGGCGCTTTCAACGTACGGCGTCAGTGTCCAAGACCACCCGGTGACCAAGCTGAGCTCGAATCCAAGTGTGATCTTCAGAGAGCCGCTGGTTCGCAGTTTGAACACGTTGTAGTCGAACGATTTGGTGAAGCTGGTGTTGAGAAGAGTGATACTTTTGTCCAAAGCATATCGGCGTTGGCGCGGCTGAGAGGTGCCTTCCTCTTCATGCTGAAGCGTACGCAACATGTGGTCGTATTCAACGTGATCATCAGCGTTGTCCGCTTGGAGGCGTTTCACACGAAAGTCCAAATGCTCAAAAGCGTGAATGGCGGAGGCAGGGCGCAAGTGCACCTTCAGTGTGACCAGTCTCTCGTCTTGCGTTGTAGTGTTGATGTCCATTGCAGCGAGTATAGTGGCCTTGGAGACACGGCCTGCTCGCACAGGCTGGCGCGCTCTTGCATAGACCCACTCAGGCAGGGGCATTTCGTCGATGGTGAGGGGGCGTTCCTCAATGCGCATGATCGAGACGCGATCCACAAACCCATGGAAGGGTCGGCTGGCGTCCTCGTCACCAGAACGCGAGCATCCAAATACATCGGTGCCATGAACAAACGCGCCCGGTGGGAACATGGCGGTCACATCAGCATCGCTATGAAGAAGCAAACGAAGAATAAAAATAAGCGGAACCCCATGGCATGGCGCGCTGGCGACGTTACTGCTTTTGCTCACCTTTTGTCTTGGGCACGCACAGCAACAGTCAGAGTGCTCTCATCGGCTCCACAACGCACCGTGGCCACCGTCTGCTGTGAGGCCAGCTCGTCCACGTTGACAAATACAATGTTGTGTCGCTTGGTGGCGCGGTACGACAGAATCATGATGTCTGAGGAGCCGTCGTCGGCATAAGAGATGTGTCGCTGGCGGCGTCCAGTTGCGGCGGCGACGGTGGGGAGGAGGGCGCAGATGCACGCCGCCAGCAGCAGAAAGAGGACACAGGGTCGCATCGGGTGCGAATATAAGCGAAGAATGGTACGGACGTGTGCTCTATTTATTCTCTAACCCTATACGTGGGGGGAGTAGGAGTGGATGAGACGTGGCTTGTACAAAGGCGCCACCACATTTGCGCTCTCTCTCTCTCTCTTGGAAAAAGTTCCGCAGACGCCTACAATCATATTATGCGCTCTCTCTCTTTTGGAAAAAGTTCCGCAGACACCTACAACGCCATTTGCGCTCTCTCTCTCTCTTTTGGAAAAAGTTCCGCAGACGCCTACAATGCCGTATTATGCGCTCTCTCTCTTTTGCAAAAAGGAAAAAAAAAGTTCCGCAGACGCCTCCATTTGCGCTCTTTCTCTTTTGGAAAAAGTTCCGCAGACGCCTACAATGTGTGTGCTTGCACGCGCTCTAACTGATGCAAAGTAATGAGGACGAGATCGGCAAAAGAACGCGCCGGCCAATGAAAAGTCGACAAAATTTGCAAACTCTGCGCATGGAGTACTCTTCGTACAAGAAAATGTCAACACCACACACCATTCTTAGCACCAGTAGGTCAAAGTGCACATGATTGTATGAAGTACACAGAGCGAGACACACAAGAGCAACGAGGGATCACCATAAGTTGAGAGAAACAATTTCGAAACAATGGAGAAACAATGCCCATCGCACACCAACAAACGCTTTTAAAGTTCGTCACACACACGCACAAAAACCATTGAGCAATTCTTTCACATTACGCGTTAAAGAAATAAGGGCAGAAGCCTTGCCACGGGCCTTTCAAATCGTAGAAAAAATAATTTGGAATTTTGGATTTTGGATTTTTATTTTTTACGTTTTAGACGAATTGTAGACTCGAGAATTTTTCTCTAATTAACTTTGGAGCGCCGCGGAATCCCGCACAAACTTCTCATGCCTCTGCCGCGCGCATGAGAGGGTACTGTTATTACTGTATAGTGTATACTGTAAGGTGCTTAAATTCCTTCTGCTAGGGTCTACTCGACTTTTGAGCCCGCGTCGGCTGAACGTCGGCTATTATATTTTCACATTTTTGACCAGGTAGAATCGCAAAATTCTGCAACAGATAGTAAGGTTAGTGCTATATATGATACGTCGTGAAAGAATAAAGGATCAAAAAGTACTTTTTATGTCGAATCTACTCCGAGTCTAAAATTCGATTCAAATTCGATTGTGTAAAATTCGTGTAAATTATTAGAAGAAGAAGAAGAATGCAACCCATTTATTAATGGTACAGTCACCACGCAAAGACACAGCCAGACCGAAGAAAAATACAACCCATTTATTATTAACAAAAAATTGCAATTTCATTGCAATCCCAACGAAAATAATAATGAAAAATCGTCCATTTTTTTTTCGTTGATGTTATCTTATCGCTTATCATTCACTTTTATTTGTTTTTTAGCATTGGCACTTTCGCCAGTGCCCAATTCCCACTAACTCTCAACATTATCTAAGTTCTAACAGCTTTGCGAACAGTCGTTTGGTGGCAGCAACGCTAACAAAAAAGAAAGTTCGTCCATATTTTACACAAGACTATGCCAACGTTCACGACGACACATATGCCCTCTATTTCTCTACAATTGCTTAATAGCTACAACTAGTTGCTTTTCCTTCTCTTCATTATCATTATTATCGCCTGTTTCTTTAATAATTTGACTCAGCTTATTGTAATGTAATAATAATTTTTTTATTATTAATATTTTTTTATACGCACGCAAAAGAAAGGTGCATTCATACTCATGGATGACTAACGTTGATTATTATGTATGTGTAGACATGACGTCTGAATCCACCCTGCCGCTCATGTCTGTTCACAGCGACGCTGCTCCTGTAAGCACGTGCAATACGTGCCCGGGCTCAGCCGTCTGCTACGAGTTCCCCAATCGCCCTCTTGCGCACAAGCGCATAAAACGATTGTACTTTGCTCCTTTCGCCCAACAGGATGGCGCAGTCCCCGAAGTCAGCCAGAAACTCATTGCCGCTATCGTCCCCGTCTACAACGAACGCCCCGCTGATCTCAAGCGAACCCTTCTCTCGTTGCAAGCAACAGTGGAGCACGCCAATCGAAAACGTCTGCACGTTGCGGATGAACAATACGCTCTCAAAATTCTCGTTGTGCAGGTACGACATTTATGGCGCATGCGTACACTTCCTAGATCTCTGATTACATTTCAATAATTCTTATAATTGTTCGTCTTTTTGATTTATGCCCATGTTCGTGTGCCAATAGTCGTGTTGTGTCATGAATAATAACAAAATATATAATTATAAAACTTTCGTAAAAAATATATAATTATAATTATATTAATAAAATAATTTTTATTTTCCCTTTCAGGATGGCTGGGAGAAACGCTCTCGAGGCATGGAGAGCTTCATCTCAGCAATTTTTGGTATTGAAAATTGTCCCTTGCGTTTGAAGGTGGACGACGCACTGCACGCCATCATGACTCAAGTGCCCTTGGAGGAGAACGGTCGTCAGATGTACTGGACGGACGTCCTGAGTGAGTTGCAGCAGTGCAGTCACCAAGTGCCGCACTCGTCGCTTGTGCTGTCGGGCAAAGCGTACTTGGCGGCCGGCATCAAACTCGACGTCTCCTTTCTCATCAAAGTTGATAATCGAAAGAAGCACAACAGCCATCACTGGTTCTTCAACTCGTTTGTGGAAGAATGTGGTGCCGACTATGCCTTTGCCACTGACTGCAGCACGGTGTACGACACGGACATGATGCATCATCTGCTCACAAAAATGGAGTCCAACCCGTGCTTCTGCGCTGTGACAGCGCGCCAGCGAGTGATGACATGCGCCATGCAGCAGCGGTACAAAGACCCGCAGTTTGACGACGACGATGACGACCACAACGGCAGCAACCTGACCAACACGCAAGCATTGCCGACCGAGGAGGACGACGTCGCTGAAGACGCTAACTTCCACATGGTGAGCCCCCAAAATGATGAAGAAATCAGCTTGGCAGAAAAAGACGCGGCTGGCAGCGCCTCAAACTCAGAGTCAGAGCCTTGCTTCCCACTGAGTACCAAACCACGACCCGCAAACATTGGCGAAAGCAACTCGTGGAGTCTAAAGCCACTGGACAACGAAAGTATTGGTGACTCTTGGCTGCGTGCGGTGCAACGCTTTGACTTTGAGTCATCCTTTGAGTCTTTCATGGGCGCCTTTTCGACAGTCGGTGTGCTTCCAGTCCTGCCGGGTCCTTGCGGTCTCTACCGTGTTTCCGACTTGATCACGCCGTCGCAGGCCGCCTCCAAGGTGTGGACAGAGAACGCACGCGCCAGCGAGGCCATCAAGCCGCGCGAGCACGGCGTTGGTGTCACTCCCCTCGACTGGTACTTCCAGGTGGTGACGCACACCAACCCCAAGATGGTGCTGGGGAACCTCCAGATTGCCGAGTGAGTTTTCAAAACAGGGGCAAAAGCTGCCGACTTTGGGTGTTAAACTTTTCCCCTATGTGTTACACAGAGATCGCATCCTATCGTACGCCTCGGTGCTCTTTGGACATCGCAATGATGCGTGGCAAACAGTGGTGCCTCAAGCGCGATTTTTCTTCGAGGCCGAGACGGATCTCTCACAGCTCGCCTTCCAGCGACGCAGGTAAGACACACTCACACACACACACACACACACACACACACACACACACACATACTCATCAACTTCGAGAGCACCGCGCAACAACCATTAAAAATTTTTTTCAACGCTTCCTTCACTTCAGATGGGTCAACGGAACGTGGGCAGGCTACGCCTACTTGCTTGGCGAAGGTTTGCTGTGGAAGTCAAATATGTCGCTGCCACGCAAGATTGGCGCGACCATCCTCTTTGGCTTTCAGCTGCTCATGTTTTTGGGGGTTGCACTAGCACCAGCCGTCTTCCAGATTGCCTTTATGTATGCGGTGCGCAAGCTGCTGACGGGCGACCTGCTGGAAGACGTGATCATTGGCGCCAACGCACTCTTGTACGTGGGCTTTGTCGTGGCCCACGTCCGTGACAAGTTTATCCCGTGGCTTTGGTACCTCAGTATTTTCCAGAATTTCATCACAATGACAGCAGTCATCGCTGTGATTGTCAAAATGGCGATCAGCGGCGAACTCTCGCTGACACCAACCGCCGACGATGGTGTGGTGTCCACCGGAGTGATGCTCATCATCAGTGGTGCCTTGATCGTCACGCCCATGATCACATCGCTGGTCAACACCTTTTCAGACGACCTGCCGGTCGCACACATGCTTGCCGCCTTCATTCCATTCCTCTTCTTCCAGCCGACGCTTGTCATGACCATCAGCGCGTATGCCTTTGCGCGCACCTTTGACCTTACATGGGGAAACAGGCCCGAGGCAGGCGTGACCATCCAGCCGTCGCTGCCGGCCGACGGCGAGGCACTCGTGCACCGCATTGCCATGATCCAGTACGAGGGACAACCCGACGTGGTCAAAGCGGAGAACAAGCGCTGGTTGGAGAGACAGAGACGCTACAACCGCGGCGACGAGTTCAAGGCACGCTCGCTCATGGTGTGTATATTCCTTGTGGTCACCAACATTCTCATTTTGCTTCTGGCCAACGAGTACAACGACCGCAACTACGTCGTGTTCGCGCTCTCCTTCTTCTGCATCGTCTTTGGTGCACTGCAACAGCCCCTTTCGCTCGTCTTCTTTTGTTACAGTCGCTTGAGTCGCCTGTTCTACGCCGCCTGGCTCTCATACTTCCACTGGGACGCCAACCGCCGCATGCGCCTGGGAACGTACCCGCTGCGTAAGGAATATAATCCACTGCAATAAAATGAAACAAACACTTTTTTTTTTCAATTACATACATAATTATATGTTTTGTTAATTTCTTTGTTTTCACAACAATGATCATTCCAACCTGGAAGGAAAGGAAGGAAAGCGCTCTATTGTATCACAGCGGACTGGCGCAATCGAGCCAAGCGGTCCGCTTCGTAATGAAGGCTTGTCGAGAGCACCTCGTCGGTGTGTTGGCCAAGCAGAGGAGGAGGAAGGCGGATGGACGGGGGTGTGAGGGACATTTTAACAGCGGGAGAGACAAGGCGAATGGGACCTGCACTGGTGTGCTCGACAGTGGAGACGAGTCCACGCGCAAGCACTTGTTCATCTTGGAATGCCTCTTCAATAGTATTGACGGGTGCGCAGGGGATCCCATTGCAATGCAGCAGTGGCAGCCAGTGAGCGCGCGGGTGCGCTGCAAGTGCCTTGGTCACAAGGGGAATGAGCTGCGAACGGTTGCGCACTCTCTGGGCATTGCTGTGGAAGCGTGGGTCATCGCTGCGCACTGCTGGGTGTGCAAGTAGACTGCAGAAGCGAGAGAACTGACGATCGTTGGCAACAGCAACGACCATGGGGTGATCTTTGGTGTTGAGCATCTGGTAAGGCACAATGCTCTCATGTGCAGTGCCCAGCGGTCGCGCCTCCTGCGCCGCATTGAGCCAGTTGCTACCAATGTTGACCAACGATGCAACGCTGCAGTCCAAGAGCGCCGCGTCAATGTACTGTCCCCCACCGCGGTTTCGACCGCCGCCCGTGCGCTCACGATAGAAAAGCGCTGCAAGAATACCTTGCAAAAAAAAAAAAAAAAAAAAAAAAAAAAAAAAAAAAGAAAAAAAAAAAGTCCCAGGGAGTAAGAAAAAGCTTACCCAAGCGATTTACTGCCCCGTCTTCTTCCGTGCGTAGTAGCCGATGCAAGCAAAGATGCCGAGGATGCCGAGAACGAGGCCGAGGACGAGCGCAATTGCGTCGCCGGCGTCGAATGCTTGCGCGGGCGCCGGCATGAACATGGCGACAAGGAGGAACGCCAGGGCGAAGAAAGACATCATGCTGTCGAAGAGAGACTTGAAGGACGCCATGATAAATTTTTGTAAATTGTAATTTCAAATTTGTGATGATTATTGATTTGAAAATTGAATAATATTAAAAATTTTGATCGAAAGGAGTCTTACAATCCTGCACCTGCACCAATCCTGACTTCTGTTTACTGTTACCTGTAAACTCACTAATTGTTTTACCTGACACTTCACGTACCTGTAGCTTAGAAAGTGGTTCTGAGCTCTGAGTGAGCTGTTGTCGCTTTTCAAAAATATCTATTGCCTCATAATAATAACACACTTAATTGTCTTAATAGTTAAGACTTAAGACCACTCTTCTTTGAATGTTTCACCTCACGGCAGTAGTGGTTCTAGTGTGTCTTTTTGGTCGATCAGGTAAGTCTTTTGTTCGATTTTAAAAGAAGATTCGTAAGTGAATGTGTATTGTTGTGCATTGACTTGTTCAGACGGCGCTCGTGACAACAGCCAATACGTAAGTCCCGTCATTGGCGCCGGTGGCTTTGGCTACGGCTGCGGCAGCCTGCCGCCCGGTGCAATGTGGCCGTTTGGACTGTGTCGCGCGTCGCCAGACACTGCGCAAGACGAGTTTCGCTTTGCCCCCGACCACATTGGCGGCTACGCGTACAAGGTACCCACGCGCCCACACCTTGCCCACTCACGACCCCTTTGTATGGGGGTTATACCCCATAGAAAGCATTGGACGTTTCGCTGAACGAGAGAGAGATTGAGAGAAGAGATGTTACTTATGTTATTGTTTGATAGGACACACACATTCGCTACTTTTCGCACACTCACATGGTTGGAGCAGGTACACGCACACTATTCACATGAAATTCACGTGCTTACTTGGCGACGCATAACTTCAGGAATTCCTGACTTGGGCAATGTTGGAGTGACGGCCACCTCGGTGTCCGTCTCCGAACTCAAACTCGCCAAGTGGGGCTACCGCTCGCATTTCTCGCACGAGACGGAGGTTCTCCGGCCAGGCTACTATGCCGTCAAACTCGAGACGTTCCAGGTGCTGGCCGAGCTTGCGGCTGCCGGACCCGAGGTGGCAATGCATCGCTACACATACCCTTTTCAAGCGACTGGGCGTAACGTGATTGTCGATTTGCAAGCGGCCCTCTCGACGGGCTCTCCTATCACAGACAGCGCCGTTGAGATTGACATTGAGCACAACGAGATTAGCGGGTGGGTCATGAACAAGGGGGGTCTTACGAATCGCTTTGGAGGTCTCAACACGTCGTTTGTGATCCAACTGGACGCGCAAGTACTCAGCGCTGGCACGGGCGTCTTTGTCAACGGTACGCTCCACGAGGGCGTGCTCAGCATGCAAGGCACCCACATTGGCGCAGTTCTCTCGCACATGGCCGACACAGTCGAGCTCAAGGTCGCCATCAGCTTCCTCTCCGTTGCTCAGGCGCGTACCAACCTCGCAAGCCAAGCAGCGCCCGCCGTCGACTTTGCCAGCGCTATGGCTGCCAGTCAGGCCGAGTGGGCGCGTCTCCTTGCTACTGTCGATGTCGACTCTGACGATTCCGAAATGCTCACCAAGTTCTACACGGCAATGTACCACACGCTGATGGTACGCCCCAAGACACCTTAACACACTTCCATTCTCATTTTCCACCCTTTCTCTTCTCTTGCAGTCTCCAACTAAATACAGTGAGGTGCGACACCTTTCTTTTTGTTGCATTTAGTTTTTATGATGAAAAAACTCACTCAGCATTGTTTTTTTTTTTTGTTTTTTTTTTTCTTTGTTTCTATTGAACTGAAGACGGACGGATGGTATCGAACATTTGGTGAGACGAACCACATTGCGCAGGCGCCCAAAGACGAGCGAGTGTTGTCGGATATGAGTCTGTGGGACACCCACCGAACTCTGAACCCCTGGCTGACACTGGTGCAGCCCGATGTGTCGCTGGACATTGCACGGTCGTTGGTGCGGATGGCGGAGCAGGGTGGCGACATGCCGCGCTGGCCCCTTGCGCACGGCTTTACCGGCTGCATGATTGGCAACCATGGCTTCCAGGTCATTGCCGACACCTACCTTAAGGGCCTCACCGCCTTCAACCTCTCTGCCGCCTACGCCTACATGCGCGTGCAGGCCGTCGACCCGTCGCGCCCTCACGGTCGTGGCGACGCTCTCAAGGACTACCTCTCGCTGGGCTATGTCTCTCTCGAGGACCATAAGAACGACGCGTCCCTTACTCTCTCCTTTGCCTTTGACGATCACGGTATTAAAATATGACACAAAATATAATAATAATAATAATAGTAATACTAAAAATTAATTATTAATAATTATTAGTACTATTACTATAATCATTAATAATTTTATTATTAATAAATTTATAATAATTATTATAATCTTTTATTTTCTTAATTTTATTAATATTATACTTTTTTATTCATCGTAGCTGTGGCAACCGTAGCATCGCTGTGCGGCAACGAGAGCGATGCGGCCATGTTTCGACAGCGCTCACTCAACTATGTCAACGTGTGGGACGCAGAGCGCCAATACATGTGCCCCCGCACTCGCGCTGGCAAGTTTGAGTGCCCTCTCCTTGTCACCGACCCTTTTGACAGCCATTATACCGAAGTAAGTAAAACTTTAATTGATCATCTCATCTGATTGACTTGTTTGTTCTCTTCAGGGCGATGCTGAGCAGTGGCGCTGGTTTGTTCCGCACGATCCCGCTGGTCTTGTCCGTCTCTTCCGCTCAAACGAGACCTTTGCTGACAAACTCAACGTCTTCTTCAATGCCTCTCGTGCCCAAACAAACAAGTACAAAATATATTCACCTCTCGACACTGTCTCACGCACGTACGCACACACGCACGTTTGCTTTTTTTTTTCCTTTCTTAATCAGTTATTTGCCTAACGAGTACTACTGGGCCGGCAACGAACCTGATCTTCTCGCCGTCTGGCTTTTCAACTACGCGGGCCGGCCCGACCTCACACAGGTATGAGTAGCCACTCCAAACAGACGCATTCTCAATCTACACTATTGCATGTAGTACTGGTCGCGCTGGCTCAGTGACTTCAAGTACACAGTCGATCCGGATGGAGTGCCTGGGAACGATGACTACGGCACCATGTCCGCCTGGCTCACCTTTACCATGCTCGGCTTGTACCCACAGACCGGCTCCACGCGCTACTTCCTCGGCAGTCCTCAGCACAAGGGTGCCTCCCTCCACCTGCCTTCAGGCACCCTCCGCATCACCGTCGACAATTACGCCGAGCGCAATATCTATGTCCGGTCAGTCCTTGTCAATGGCGTCTCTGCCACGGAGCCCTTTGTCGACCATGCCGATCTCGTGCGTCCCGGTGGCGCCCAGCTCCACTTCACCATGTCCGACACGCCCTCTCCATTCCTTTCCAAACACGCATTCCAAGAGAACAAGTAAACACACACTCAGACAGACGTGTTGCATTTCAGTATCCTGTGCGCCTTGCGTGAGTGCGTGTGTGTGAGATTTTTTTTGTCTGGAAAGAAGAAAGGGTTATCCCGAGTATCCCGGAACCTTCTTGTACGTAGAGCCCACAATCTCTACGAAGAACGAATCATGCTCAATTGGATTTCCAGGTGTGCAACCATTTATGTTGTAGTCACTTACGTTGCATGTAGTGCTAAAACACATCGAAACAATATTGTAGAAAGAGTTTAGTACATTGAACAATCGAATGAAAATTGGATTACCTGCCCATTAAGCATGCAGAGGATGCCCAAAAGTATCATGGAGCCGCGGTGAAGAAGAGACATGTCGTGGGTGTCGGGGTTGTACAGGAAGGTAAGGTAGATGGAGTAGGAACAGAACATGAGGAGGGGCGCGCGCAGCCAGACGTCGACACGCGCATGCGTGCGCTTGACCGTCTCATTGCTGACATAGCCTGCCTTTTGAAGGACCAGTAGTAAGTAGACAATGCCGCCGGGAAGACCCGAGATCGCAAAGGCAACAAGGTTCTTGCCTGGTCCAAAG
The DNA here is from genome assembly GCA_943704425.1 of Ministeria vibrans ATCC 50519. NCBI lineage: Eukaryota > Filasterea > Ministeriida > Ministeriidae > Ministeria > Ministeria vibrans. The sequence continues at coordinate 17,054 of CALSCP010002097.1, forward strand.
TCAAAGGACGAGCCAATCTGAAGGAAAGACACCAAACGATGAAACTTCCAAAACTCAATTTATGGATGGATTCGCTTACAAAGACAAAAGGAAAGGCAAAAGCAAAGTGATGCATGGTGTCGGCGGGGGTCAGGTCGAATCCGAAAAAGTGGTTGTGGTACAAGTGGATGGCGCCGATGAAGTAGCACGGCCACATCGTCCAGTCACCCTCAGCCAGAGACGAGTTGAGCGGATCGCGAAAGGAGCGGAACACGTCGGGCAGGGCCGTTAGCGTCACCATGAGGTTGCCAACAAAGTGGACAAAGAACCACCGTGCTTTCAGATGCCTTGCAACTGTGACAGAGAGAAGAGAGAGAGATAGACAACAATGAGTTGGCAGGTTCATCATCAACCCAAAATCCTGGGCCGTTACGCCCCAAGTGCATCATTGATACGCACTCACGAGTGCATCCATGAGCGAATAGGCAAGGCGCGATGCGATGGGAGCGCCCGGCCAAGGCGAGACGGCCGTGCAGCGATAACATTTGCATGTCATTTCGCTCTGTCTCGCAAACAAAAAAAAAAAAACACCACCTACCAAGAATGTCGACAATGCCAAGAAAGCCCATGGCAAGGGTGATTTGGTAGACAGCATCCACAAGCGAAACGGTCATTTTCGGACAATGATTGAGCAAAAGCTGTGAGTAGTGCGGTCAAGTGACGAGTTACGACCAATGTACACTTGGGTCTTGAACACTTCCAACAGCCAAGTGGTAATTGTCAGTTGATAAAACAAACAGGAGACCGGAAAATCAATTGGTAGTTTGGTACGAGTGAATTCCGATTAATTTTACCAAAATATTCATTTTTTTTTTGGTTTGCGCGCTCAAAACTCGCTCTTTCTCTCTTTTGTCTCATTGTGGATGGCGAGTGTGTCAGGAGCGGGCGCTGTCGACGGTGCCGACGCATTGGCCTATAGTGGGAAGCATGATCCCCGTGCGCTGCTGCACGGGCCAATGGCCGTGGACGCGTCCGAGACGGTACTTCTGCGCCCTTCGTGTTTTGCACGGTGTTTCGCCCTCTCCTCGCTCCCCGCTTGATCCATTCCTCCTCGCTTTTGCCGTGCTCACCCCAACTTACTCTATTCCGTGTTGTGTAGGGTGCCGCGCCGGCCGTGCGCACGTCGATGGCCTGTGAAAAGGACCACGACGTGTTTGCACTGCGCGAACGGTCCTTTGGCAACCAATATTCTCACTTGTACTACAATCGTCTGGTGTGCATGCGTCGATCCGTCTTAGAAGCTGCACGAAAACGATGGCCCGAGGCGGAGCACGTCGATGAGATCCTCAAAGTCGAAGAGGGCAAAACTTGCTTCATTATTGGCACTCTGTACAAGGTACACACTGTCTCTCTCTCTCTCTATCTCTGACACAACGTGTCCCTAATTTCCTCTTTAACCCCTCCATCTCTTTTAATCACTTTGTATCTTTCTCCTCTCCATCACTTTGTCTTTGTATCACATTTGTTCCTCTCTCTCTCACACACACACAAACACACACTCCTTTCTAACTCCTGTTAGGACATGACGGCCAAACCCAACATCTTGGAAGAGGTTGCACGCGAACAGTATCTTCCACCACCCGCTATCCGCGCCAAGTACACGGAGGAGACAGACTCGACTGTGCTCGAGGACCAAAGTGGCCGTGTGGGTCTGTGTGGGCACATTTCAGTAGACCTGGTGGTGACTGGGGCGGTCATTGCTGTGCGAGGACAAGAAACAGCAAGCGGCGACTTTGCCGTGGACGATTTTTGCTTTGCTGGCTTGCCAGTACAATCGCCACTTGTGACCGAACTTGCTGTTGCACCCTCCGCAGGCGGTGACCCTTACATTGCCTTGATTTCGGGTCTTAATATTGGCTCTGAGTCCACTAGTGATCCCGCCTGCAATCCGTTGCTTCTCGAAATGTTTGTTGACTATGTTACGGGTCTGCTGGGTGGCGAAAATGTATTGGAGGAAAAGCACTTGTCTATTTGTGAGAGATACTCACTCCTTCATCTGTGTCTCACTTAGGATCAAGAAGTTGCGTCGCGCATTGTACGCGTTGTAGTGGCCGGCAATGTGCTGGGCAATATGGGTGAAAAGCGAGACTCACGCCCCAAATACTTGCGCGGCAAGGAGGAGGCGGCCAGTGTCGAGGCAGTGAGTACGCTGGACTCGCTGCTTGCACGCCTCGCTTCCAGTGTTCCCGTCGATATTATGCCTGGCCAACACGATCCCAGCAATCACACCATGCCACAACAACCCATGCATCCCTGTATGCTGCCACTCTGTGCCAAACTCGCCACTGTCGACGGTGTCTCCAATCCCCTTAAAATGTCTGTAGGACCCGTCAAGTAAGAAGAAGGCGTCGAAAATATGATTTCCCCTCTCCTCCCACTCACGCATTCCTTTCATATGCTTCATCAAATCAAGAATTCTGGGTACATCGGGCCAGCCAGTCAACGATATCTTCCGCTTTGTCAGCACCGAAGACCGTCTGACCATTCTTGCGTCGACTCTCGAGATGCGTCATCTCGCCCCCACTGCCCCCGACACCCTTCCCTGCTACCCATTCCGCGACGGCGACCCATTCATCATTGCCGACTGTCCCCACATCTACTTTGCTGGCAATCAACCGGAATATTCCACCAAAATGGTCACCGGTCCGAACTTGGCAAGACACCCCGATCAAGTTTCACTCTCTTCTCGTATTCCTTCTTTTAGGGTCTCAGTCACAACAGGTTCGCATTATCTGTGTTCCCTCCTTCTCCGCCACCGGCACTGTAGTCCTTGTCAATCTGCGCACGCTCACTTCCACTCCAATGGAATTCCAAGTCAATTTGAGTTGATTGTTTTTAAAAAAAAAATAGTGAAATGTGCGTTTTTGTTTTTCTTCTTTGTGAGATTATTTTTATTTATTATTAATTTCTACACGCGCTTTCGCTTACGCAGACGGTCCGTGCCCCCACCGTCAGTGCTCAACGACCCTCGCGTCACCCTTCGCGTCTCCTCCTCTCCTCCTTCCTCTTCTGCTTCTTCTTCCTCCTCCTCTTCTTCTTCCTCCTCTTCTTCTTCCTCCTCCTCTTCATCTTCTGCCTTGAGACGACTTGAGCGTCTCTTACCCGCGCTACCCCGACTCCCAACACTGCTGGCACGTTCAATCTTGCTGTGAGCCGCCTGCTTGGCCTGTCGTGGTCTACGCTGACGACCTCGCGGCACGTCCGTATCGCTGTCTGACCCCATATAATCATCGTCTTCCTCTTCGTCGTCGTCGTCATCGTCACCCTCAAAGTCCCCGTCGTCGTCATCATCCTCTAGATCATATTCCTCCTCGTCGTCCACATAGTCATCTTTGCGTCTCCTCTTCTTCTGCGGACTTCCACTTGGTCTCCTTGTCCTCGTCGTTGTTGTTGTCTCATCATCATCATCTTCCCCATCGCCGTGCGTCTGCCGCTGCTGCTTCTTCTTCGTTGAAGACGACGACGACGACCCACTTGCCCTGGTCGACTGCGGCGTCATGCTCTCGTCCCCTTCGTTGTCATCTTCATCGCCGTCTCCCTCTTGCACCTGTGGCGTCCCTTGTCCCGACATGTCCGCGGACGGTGACTGTACCGTGGCAGTGGTGGCAGAGCGTGAAACGCGAGCCTTGCCCTTCTTGCTGGGCTTCTTGGGCGGTCGAGAGCGCTTTCGATCACGTGTGTACGGCACGTCGGGCACGGTAAAGATTGGCGAGGGAAAGTCAACGGGAAGAGTCGTGGTACCGGCCAAAGGCCAGTGACGCCGGGTGTGCGCCAGAGCCTGTTCGGCAACGGCACGAGACTCGGGCGCCAGCTGATCACACGAATCGCGCAGCAGAGCACGCGACAAGGGCGGAAGAGGTGTGTGTACGCGCTCAGCAGTTGCCAGTCGGTCCATACGGTCGAGAGCATCTTCGCGTGCATAGTGGTCGTTGTGAGCCACGCGTGGTTGTTTGATGAAGCGCTTTTGGTCGAGAGACAGGCCGGCGACGCTCGGCAGTGAAAAAAAGGGCGGTCGAGCGGGGGTGTCGGATGTCGTAGTGGCCGTCGTGCTTGACGAGGCTTGACCTGGACGAAGGCGCACACTGCTGGTGTCAAGGCCAAGTGCCGAGTCGGCGGCCTTCGCCATGAGTGGCGGCATGTCAGGCATGAGCATGGGAATGGCAGAAAGAGTGCCGGCACTTGAGAAGGCAAGCTCCATGTGCTCTTTGCGCAGTCGCTTCAGTCCACTTGGCGTTTGTTGGTGCGTCTGCTGAGCCGTGTCGTCGTCGGCCGTCTCCTCGACGCCCCCCTTTCTCCTGTTTTCTCGTCTCATTCGCCTAAGACAAAAAGTTATAAAATCTTAGTACACTACACAATAATACTAATAATACTAAAATAATAAAAATAAAAATAATAAAAATAATAATAATAATAATAATAATAATAATAATAATAATAATAATAATAATAATAATAATAATGATAATAAAAATGATAATAATTTAATAAAATAATAATAATAATAATAAAATAAACATACCTGAGCTCGCGACTGTGCTGAGCAGTGAGTCGCTCCAAATGGTCGTCTGTGAGTCGCTCGAGAATGGGCTGCCATTCCCCAATCGTCGCGCGTAGTCCCGGATACACAACATGCGTCGCGTCCTTACCCCGCCACCCAACCACTCCTTGCGCAAACATCATCTTTCGGAAGATGACTTGTTCGCGAATGGAGTGTGCAATGTCACTCACAAACCTATTCGTACAATAATAATAATTTAATTTAGACACACAGTCTATAATAGTATACCTTCCGCCAATGCCAAGGTCAGAGCACACAGTCCGCGCAAAGTCTTCTGGGTCGGTTGTTGTGCGTTCGCTCATGTCCCACTCAAATCGGTCATTGTACGACAGAGCGCCATTAAGAATCTCAACGTGAATCGGAAAACGTGCATCGTCGGCGTCAAGAGGCGCTGCTAAGCCCGCCACTGACCCAAACTGTTCCAGCTGTGCACGGATGCTGGAGGCCACTAACGACGCCAGTGGCTTGCGCGGCAGTTCCATATCATCGCAAAGCATTGCGGCAAACGTGTCAGGCGACACCATCACATCTACACATAACCGTATTATTTATGCGTGCCTCCCTCTCAACCTCTCTCCTCCTCGCTTGTACTCACCATGGATGTTCCAGGTGAAGGTGTCGCGGATAAAGCGACCCTCATGCTCGACGTCGATACGGATGGGCACCAGCAGCTCAGGCATAGTCGCGGCCGAGGCGAGGATGTCTGCCCAGGGACCCACGCCAACACACTCAAACAAGGGCGTATACGGATTGTGCTGCTGCGGGTGCTCCTGCGACGCGCCCGGCCTCAGCGGCAGGGTGTCGACCTCCTCGGAGGTGGGCAGGTAGGGCGTGAAGGAGAGAAGGGCCGCTGGATCGGCATCGTCCGCGATCAGATCCGACTGCGTCTTGAACAGCTCGCGGTGCCCTTCAATCAGCATGTCGATCTCCGTCGCGCGCATGATCGTGACGCGTGTGGCGCACGGCGAGACCACACTTGCGTCAATGAGCCTTGCGCGCTCTTTGGGCGTCGCCTGCCGCCGCCACAGCCCCGGGTACAGTAATAACACCTCGTCAATGGTCTTCTGGTGCAGCTGTGCAACACGCGTCGCGGTCATGTACTCCTGCGCAAAGCACAGTCAGAATGGCAGTCAGAAGAGACACAAAAAAAAAAAAAAAAAAAAAAAAAAAAAAAAAAAAAAACGTCTCACAATCGAAAATGTTAACAATAAACAAATGGACAGAGACAAAAGTGAAGGGATCGCGTATTCGTCGACAGGGGGTACAAGAAGAGGCAGGGAGTGGTGGTGGTGGTACCTCGCCAAGGGGAGAGAAGCGAAAGCGCTGAGGGAGAATAACTTCGTCGCGATCGTCGCGCGCAACCGGCAGCGGATTGAGCACAATGCGGATGGGCGCTGGCGCGCCGCTCGCATTCGACGCGTGTTCGCCTTCAACGTGAAGACGCCCTGAACGTCGAGATCGCATTCAATAAATATTGTGATCAAAATAAAGACAATTCACCCACAATAACAATTCACTCGCCCATCACGATTGTGGAGCGTGACGATACTCTCAAGATAGTCAAGAACTCAAGATACTGAAGTAGCTGATTTAGTCCGGAGTGGAGATCCAAATAAGAAGTCAATTTTTTTCTGTCACTTACACATTCTTTCTTTATTCATAATGTCTTGAACTATTATGATGGGGTTTATTTATACAAAAGGTAAATAAAGATAATAAAAAATAGTAATTATAATAGATAAAGAAATGGCGACTTGGACTCTTAAATGAAAGTTTCGACGGGATTAGCATCGAAAAAATTTAAAATCTGATCAATGTGGTCGCTTGAGTCGCCTTCCGTGATGTTTAGGGCCACGTCCGAGCCGGGGACGTCGTGATCGTCGAGCGATGTCGATGGGGATGGACCTTCGGCAAAGACGAGATTTTCAGAGTTGGTGTCTGCATGAAGGACGAGAGGGTGTGTGGGCGATTGGGGCATAATACGACGCACGAGCAGGGTGGAATGTGGTGGCGACATGGACGATGTGGTGGATGCACCCGAGTGGAAATCCTCGCCACAGGCGGTCGGGCCAGCCGGACTACGGTCAAGCATGGTTGAGGCCATACTGGCACTCTCGTACACGTCGCCGCCGCCTGGGGACAAAAGCTGCGGTGACAACGCCGACGTCTCCTCTTCTGGCTCCCTCTTGAGTGTGAGGGCAGTGGTCGCGGTCGCCTCGGCATACTCGGCTGTATCGGTCGACGACGATGTCACGGTGGAATTGGACAGGACTGAGTGGCGCGCGGACGAGCGGTTGTCGTCGCTACCCTTGCGCGCATGCTGGCGTGGACGTGTAGACGACGACGCCGTCGTCGTTGTTGTGTTCGTTGCCTTGACAGAACCACCGGCACTACCGCTGTTGCTATTTGTGGCTGATGGCGGAGGTGGACTCGATCCGTTTTGCGTGGTGAGCGAGAGAGACCAGTCGTTCAGAAGGGAGACGACATCGGGATGGTGGCGCTCCACGGCGAGCATCATGGGTGTCTTCTGGTCGTCGTTTTCGACGTCGCGAACTGCAAAGCGCATGAGAAGGATACGAACGACGTCGGCGTGACCTTCGCGAGCGGCCAAGTGCAATGAAGTGTTGCCATGCGAAGTACGCCCGTTAATGTCCATGGATGACATTTGAGCAATGTGGCGAGCGCACGGGAAGAGACCGAGTGCAGAGGCCCAGTGCAGGGCAGTCCACATCTTGTCGTCACGCAGACACGGATTGGCTCCGGCACGCAGCAAACGCATTGCACAGACGGCGTTGCCGAGCTTGAGCGCTGCCATGGTCGCCGTTTCGCCGTCGCGTGTCGCCGTATTGATGTTGATGCCCGCCTGCAAGAGCTGGTCGATGCCGTGCACGTCGCCGAGGCGACAGGCCTCGTGGAGAGCGGTGCTGCCGTGTCGACAGCGTTGGTTCACTTTGATGCTGGGCACGCAAAGAAGTTCGTGTATGCAGTCGGCGTGACCGTGCGCCGCTGCCACGTGCAGGGCGGTGCGACCGTCGCGCGCGGGTACGTTGGGGTTCACACGGCCACCCAAGAGCACACGCACCACATCGGCATTGCCATAGTGACAGGCAGTGTGCAGCGGAGTCCAACCAGTCTCGGTGAGCATGGAGGTGGCGTCGTGGTAGAGCTGAGCGAACACAAACGACTGTTTCCCGTCTGGCGGCGCAGAAGTCCCACTGCCTTGGAGGTACTTCTTCGCGATTGAGTCGGCGTCGTTGACACGCACGGCATGGAGCAGTTCGCGGGCGTGGCGCTCACGCACACGACGTTGCTGATCCTCAATGAGCAGACGGTTGCGGCGTGCCGTCTCGGCGTCCTTGGCGGAGAGAACACCAGTGGCCAGGTTAGTTTTGATGTTGGGTTGATGTGACGTGGAGGATGTCGCCGAATGCGTCGACAAGGTGTCCCTTGAAATAGACACCGAAGTGGAGGCAGACAGTGGCGTGGCTCCGATCGCTGACGCCGCCGCAGTAGTGGCGCTCGTTGCTGTGGTTGTTGGATCCGAATGGCGTGTGGGTGTTGGACTTGACAAGAGAATGGGAGTGGGTCGCAATGACGAAGTGTCAATTTCGGATTCCTCGACGAGCATGGCACTCCCAGCCTCCTGGTGCTGAGGGCCACCCACCAGAAGGGTATCATAGGAGGAGGAGCCGTCGTCGGTGGCGTCACTGACCCTCTCGTCGTCGCTGAGGTTGAAATGGGGATGGTCGATGTCACCACTGTGGCTAAGGGAGGGACGTTTGGGCGATGGCGAGAGCGCGGTGGAGTGATCGAGAAACGCCTCAAAGTCGTTTCCATGCAGCATTTGCATAAAGGCTGTATCGCTAGGACCCGCAGCGGCTTCGACAGCGGCACGAAGACCCGCACTTGAGGGCAAGGGCAAAGGTGCCGAGGACATGAGCGAGGTGCGCAGCGAGGCATTCTCAGGGGTATCGACACGCGAACGTTTGCGGAAGCGAGCGCGCAGTCCACCGCCACCACTGCCACCGCCATTAATGCTGCCACGAACGCCGTCGGGCGATGATGACGAGGAGACTTCGTTCATGATGAGTTCCTGGGTGTCCTCGCTATAGGCATCGTAGTCGTCGTTGTCGTTCGAATTGTAGAGGGCACTCTGAGACGTAATGCGACGACCATCGCCACCAAAGGCTGCCTTGCGGCTGCGCTTGAGCATGCCAACAACGAGAAAGAGAGCGAGAATGCAGGCGACAAGGGCGCCCACGACACTGCCAACGACCGTTGCCGAGCCAACACCGGACGAGGCCGACGAGGGCGCGCGTGCCTGGGTCCACTGGCCCGACAGGGAAAGATCGGAGGGCAGCAACGAGAAGGCGTGCGATAGGGGAAAGCCGGCGTTAGCCTGCGTGAGAACGCCCGACGAGTAGGCGGCATTGAGGAAGTTTTGCATGTCCAGGGACGACGCAAGCTGACTGGTGGCGTCTGTAAGGGTGACATTGAACATGACGAGAGTCTCGTGCGTGCTACTGGCATTGGAGGTGGTGAGCATGCGAAGGGTGTCGCCGGCAAAGCCGGATCCGTTGCGAAGGTATGTATCGAGAGCTGCGGCGTCGGGAAGGAACGTGACAACGTTCCACACGTGCACGGGTCCGCCCAAGAGGCGGCCAAAATGAACACGGAAATCGCCAATGGCGTGCATAAATGTCTGAGGAGACATGGCCAGCACGACGGCAAGGGGAACGGGTGCCTCGCGAGACGCGGCGACATCGCAGGCACCTGCAGCCCAGCCACAGGCGGGCGCGTTGCAGGCGGCCAAACAGGTGTCGGAGTGCGAGAGGGTGGCGCACAGATCGTGAGAGGGGCACGCACCGAGTGGCTGCCAATCGTCGACGGTTGCACAGGTGGGATCGGTGGGACAGTCGCTGTTGCCGCAGCGTGACAGTTCCTCGGGGGTGCACGTACCGTCGTTGTAGCGGGCACGACAAAAGTCAGCCTCGGCACAAGCAAGCCAAGGGTCGTCGGCGGCGGCGCAGTCGCCGCCGTCGTACAGGCATGCAGCGAGGTTGCAGAGCGGATCGCACACGCCGTCGCCGTAGCGTTGCTGACAGTAGGTGACGTTGGGGCAGGCGACCCATGAGGGTTCGGCCATGCTCGCCGGGCTCCACTCGAGGCAGTCGAAACCGTCCCAAAGGCAATCGGCGTCGCGACATTCGGCGTCGCAATGGCCGTCGGCAAACCGCAGCTGGCAGTGAGCGCGAAGAATAGCGGGGCAGTTGTCCCAGGCGACATGTGGCGGCGGCGTCGGCGTGGACGCGGTGGTGTTGAGCGCCTCGGAGCAGGCGCCATTGTCGTAGTTGCAGTGGACGTTGAGACAGCGCGAATCGCAGACGCCGTTGCAGGCAAGCGCGATACATTCGGTGCGCAGAGGGCACGCGGACATGGCACTGGAGCAGTCGAGACGTGCCTCGTTGAGGTGACAGCTGTTGCCGACCGCAAAGTTACAATCGGCGACGGTGGGAATGCCGAGGTTTGAGGTGTCGCGCCGGACGCGACCCATCTCCCGGCCGACACGCGTCTCGTACATGTCCACCACGCCGTGTGCCTCCCACACAAAACACTGCAGTGCCATGCAGAGAAGCACCACGGCGCGAAAGGGGCTGTGAAGGCGCATTGGGACGAGGAGGCAAAGCTGAACCGCAAAAGTTACACGGATCTGTGTCGCCTTTGTCCAATCTTAAAATCGCTCACGAGCGCGCGTAGACGATTCAGGCAAAAGGTGATTTGTAGCTCAGGTGACCCACGACCGAAAGGAAAGGCAAAGAATGATATTGATTTGTATTTTTCATTCTTCATTTTTTTTTTTTTTGCGCGATGATTATCATTTTTTTAAAAAAATGCCGCAAATCTTTCGAATTGTTGTGTTGTCCGACACACATATGCACCATGACAAGCTGGTAGTTGAGGACCTGCCAGCAGCCGATGTACTGGTGCATTGCGGTGATTTCACGGCGTACGGTCGAGCGACTCATGCGCTGTCGTTCCTCGCCTGGATCAAAGCCCTTCCTGTCGATATGTACACACACAAAATCATGGTACTGGGCAATCATGAGCTGCCACTTCGTCATGAGTGGGGCATTGAACGAATACGAGCGGAATGTGCAGCGGTAGGCGTAGTGTTACTTGAGAATGAAAGTGTGACCATTGACGTGGGCGCCGACACGCCTCTCGTCATCCACGGCGCCCCGTTTGTGCCGGAGCACGGGGCTGGCGCACACAGCGTCTCGGCCAAAGCCCGGGCGGACGTTCTCGTGACGCACAACCCGCCTGCGGGCTGTCTCGACGGCGGAACGGGCGCAGCGACGGTGCGCAAGTTTATTGTGCAGCACCAGCCTGTGCTCGCGCTCTTTGGGCATGTCCATTCGCAACGGGGCGCTGTGCACGCGTCCGCTGTCTGTCGTACAACCTTTGTCAACGCTGCCATGTGTGGTAGCGGACGACACGAGCGGACACTGGTGCACGGTGCGGTCCTGTGTACGCTTGAGAGGGTACGCGACTCCCATGCGACAGGCTGGTCCTGCTCCTCTGTCAAAATGATTGATCGTCCGTCGACTGAGTCGAGTGCGAAACAAGACTGAAACGAATTACGAAACTGAGTCTTCATTGTAGTATGACTGAAGAAGAAAAAAAGAATGTGTATACAAGTACGAAGGGATCTTCATTGTAGTATGACTGAAGAAGAAAGAAAGAATGTGTATACAAGTACGAAGGGAAAAGATACGAAGAAATCATATAGAAGCACAGGGACAAATAGACGCGTTCACCAGTTACCACTGACGGTTGATGTCGGGATCAACGGGTGCCTCGAGGGGAGCGAGTGCGGCGGCGCCGGCGAGAGCAACAAGAGTGATGAATTGCGCATAGACACGAGCGTGCATGAGCTTGCGATCAAAGGCGACGCGCTTGTCGCGGAAGGAGTAGGCGATGGAGCCCACCATGGACGACGCCCAGATGGCGATGACAAGAGGTGTCTTGTTGACCGACAGCCACTGGACGGCAGGGTGGCGACGCTCGTGCACCTCCGTCAGTTGACGCTGCTTCTCTTCTCGCGAAAGTTGCGTGTGGTCCCGAATGGTCGCCGGATCGGCATGCGCCAACTCTCTACGAGCCGACTGCATGAACTCTTCCGCGCCAGTAGCACTGCAGCCAATCGTGACCACTAAAAAAGAAAAAAACTCGTTAGAAAAACTCGCACTTGACAGGCGCAACATCAATTCAGAATCCACACGCCACACACACAGCACCAGGACCATGCTGTAAACCAATCACGACACAAAGGGGAGCGAAAACGCGTGCAGACACACAAAAGAAGGGCGATCGGGGAGGGGATGACAGAGGGACCCTACTTGCAACCATGCCGAGGCGCATTGTGAGCGGTGCCTTGGCGTAAATGGTGTGGCGGTGGCGCAGCACTGCGTGTAACACACCACTGATGCCCAGGCCTATGGATGCCCCGACCGCTGCGCCCCTGATCGACGCATTGTCACTGTGGCGACACAGAACGGAAAAGAAGAAAAAACGCCGATGTGAAAAAAGTCCGATTTGACGAGTGTGAGTGTGTGCTCCTCGTGCTTCCCGTACAGAATAGATTCTTCGCCCTCCTTGAAAATACGCATGGTTATGAGTTCTGACTGGTATGAAAGGGTTGTAGTAAACAAAAAGTGTAAAAAAAAATTATTTTTGAAAATTGAAGTCATCAAATCAATGAATATCACAAAGGAAGGGAACTGGAAAGCGATCGCCAATTCGCCAATTATTTTTATTGACTTATAATTATAGACCAATTTGTTTGCCTTCAAAACTCAAAAGTCACCCTCACATAAGTCACTAAAGTCTAAATGGGCTGCGGCGCGTCAAAAAACGATATTGAAGCGCAAGATGCGCCATTGAAGAAATCCAAGTCGAATCTGAAAGAGGATGCCGCGGCGAAACAAGGTTTGGCACCACAGCTACATACTTGAGAGTCACACGCCATTGATGAATCTCGTAATGTGGCGATCAGCGAAATCCAAGTCGTCCGTCAAAAAGGCGTCGAAAAAATCGCCGCCGGACGAAAGAAGACGCTCCAGCACAACACAAGCACCCGTAGCATTTGATATTGTTCTTGGTAAGTAGTGCTCAACGCGGTGCTTGCGGCGTATGGCTTTGAATTTTGCGCGTTGCCCCTGACAATAACGAACAACATACGTCAATTGGTGCCCGTGCCCAAGAGAGAAAATAAATCACAATGCTCGCCTTGGGCGTAAAGTTGCTTGCGCCAACTATGGCTCGGTGCTTTTACAAGCGTACAAGCCCATTTAGTTTGCGTTTTTGATGGTGTGGTGGTAAAGTGGAATCATACTGATTGTGTCGGGTTCTCTCTCGTGTTGCCAGGGGATACAAAGAAGGCGGCGCGAAAGCCCGATTTGTCATTGGGAAAGGTTGACAGGGCCACCAAACTCACACCAGAGATGCTGGCACAAAAGCAAAAAGATGCGGAGCGTCGCCGAAAGGTAAGATGAAAAAATATTATGTTGTTTCTACATTTTTCTCTCTCGTAGGCGGCAGAGAAGAAAAGACAGGAGCGAGCGTCGCAACGGACAAAACGGGCGCAACAGATGCGAGCACGCGTCAAAAAGGAGGCAGCAGAGTACGGCGAGGACAGCGAGGACAGCAAGAGTGCTGAGACGAGCGACTCGGAGTCAGAGGGGAGAACAAAGCACACGACGAACAAGACCAAGCGCGGTGTGATCAAGGCAAAGACGGGCGAGGATGTCCTTGACATTGACGATTTGTAGTAGTACGAGGAGAACTTTTTTCATTTTTTTGTACATTATATTGTTGTTTCGACTGTGATTATGAATCCGGCGCGCTCCACATTTTAAGGGTACAGTCATACGAAGCAGAAGCAATATATTTACCCCCTAAATACACACATACACATGTACGCGAATGAGAATGAGAAGTAAAAAAAAAAATAAAAATAAAGAAAGAGACATACCGCGGGCAATGTCGACGGCCATCACCTTGCCATCGTGGCCGACGAGAGCCTTAAGGGGCGCCCAGGTGGGAGAGGCCCATGCGCGAATCTCACGGTCATAGCTGGCGGTGACGAGGAAGCGACCATGCGTCTGCTCGTACTTGACGGCACTCACAAGCGACGTGTGAGCGGGAAGGGTGTAGACGGTGCGGTTCTGTCGGAGGTCCCAGATGCGCGCTGTGTGGTCTTCTGAGCCCGTTGCAACGTGGTGCCTGAGCAAGTTGGAATGTGACGTGGACTCAGTGTCAGAAAAAATCGGCTCTCTCCTCTATGTGCTTCTCTATCACTTTGTTTCTCTCTCTCTATCACTTTGTTTCGTTCTCCCTCCCTCCTCACTCTCTCTTGTTTTGTACCCGTCGGGTGAAAAGTCAATGGCAAGAACTGACTTGATGTGACCCTCCAACAGCGACACACACCGCCCAGTCCGTAAGTCCCAGATCCGTCCATAACCATCCAATCCCCTTCAAATTCACATCAAGAGTCAGTCAAACAGCTCACTTTGTTTCCCTCCACTCCTTCTGTATTATTCGTACGATGTAGCTACGAGTGATCCGTCGCGGTGAAACGCCAGTCCGTACACTTCGCGCGAGTGTCCCTCCTGATGAAGCAACTCGGTTTGTGTCCGCAGGTCAATCAGACGCCATGACTGATCAAAACTGTAGAGCAAAAGTGAGAATGAGAGAGTGAGCGGCCTATCAGGTTTATGGTGCAGTGTACCAGGAAGCACCGAGAAAGTGGCCGGACGGGTGAAAGGCAACACGAGCAACACGACACCCCAGATTAGATAGCGAGTGCAGTGGCGTTTCCCTATAATTAATGCAAGACACAGAACATTATCAACACACACACACACACACACACACACACACACACACACACACACACACACACACACACACACACACACACACACACACATAATCACCACAACGACACCCCCTTTCTTTTCCTTGCTTTACTTGACATGGTCCCATAGCAAGAGAGAGCCGTCCGCCGCACACGACGCCAGTGCGACTGTACTGCTCCCGCTCGGCTCCCACACCACGCCGCCCACTCGGTCACCGTGTCCCCGCAGTGTCCGCCCCGCCGTACAGTCCGGCACACTCCACAGCTTTACCAGTCCTGTGAATCCTCCACTCGCCAACTGCGTCGCATCCGGAGAAAATTCGCAAAAGGACAGTGGTCGTGTGTCGCCAATTTGACTACAGTAGTTGGTCACACCCTACACAAACGTGGTGTCAACGAGACTCAATTCTTTTCCCTCTGGCTGTCTCTCTGCCTCAGACACCTCCCCTTCCCTTCTTTGGCCTACCTTGAGATTTCTGTGCAATGTCTGAATCTCGGCAGCGCGCTTTGACGCCTCTGTGGTGGCCAACTCACGACGCTGCGCGACCAGTCGGTCACGCGCGCGCTCAAGCGAGTACACAGCAATCTCCCGTCGTGCCTCTACCAGCGCACCCGATCCCTCGTGAAACCATGCCTCCCTTGTCAATTGTGGTGCGCCCTCGCCCGATTCGTCGCTCGCATCAGGACCTGCGGCTATCAGAGAGATCGAACAGAACACACAAGTCAGTGCGTCGCTTGGCTGGTTTCCCCTCTGTCGATGCCAACACACACACACACACTCACACACACACACACACTCTCTCTCTCTACCTGTCGCAGCCGCATCAAAGTCTCCATGCTCCGTCATGAGCCCCCTCAGACGCTCGCGGCGCGATGCCTTGTCCTCGGCAAAGTACGTGACAGGCTCGCCGTAGTGGCGCAGCAGCGCGCGCACGTCTTCGTCTTTTGTCGGCAATGCCATTTTTCGTGATTTGACTCTGTGAGTGTACAAAAACACGAAAAAAAAAAAAAAAAACGATAAGCGCGCATGAACATAGCATACACATAGACACACACAAACACACAGAGAATGTCCATGCGGACAGGGTGCGCGCGAGGCGACGGCGCGGCGCTGTGTGCGTCGTACGTGCGTTCAAACGACTCCTTGATCGCCTCGTCCTCCTCCAGCAAGTGCGCCGACGTCAGCGGCAATCGTTCGCCATCTCCCCCATCAATCTCCATTGCAGAGTTGTCTGCCGCAGCAGAACTTGCCGCTGCCACCGGATCGCTCATGTGTTAAAATATTAGTTTTTAGTCAAATTTCGATTTTCGACTAGTAATTAATTTTATTCTTTTCTCTCATGCTCGCGTCACCTTTCACTTTGCTCGCGTCATTATGCTGAAGAGACACTTAAATAGACACGTGATAGCGGCCATGTCGGGTGGAGTTGATTCGGCGGTTGCTGCGCTGCTGTGCAAGACAAAGTCGTCCCAGTCGCTTCAGGGAGTCTTTATGCACAACTGGGACGAAATCGAAGAGAACGGCGCGTGCACGAGCGACGCCGACTTTGCTGAGGTACACACGTGGGAGAGACAGAGAGAGAGAGAGAGAGAGAGAGAGAGAGAGAGAGAGAGAGAGAGAGAGAGAGAGAGAGAGAGAGAGAGAGAGAGAGAGAGAGAGAGAGAGAGAGAAACAAAGTGATAGAGAGAAAGAGAGAGAGAGAGAGAGTGTGTGTGTGTGTGTGTCGATGTCTGATCCCTGTGTGTAGTTCACAGTTTCGCTACATTGTCAATGAGAAGGCGCGTGACTCTGACCTGGGGCGCATTTGCGCTGAGACATGGAAGGCACTCGAGCGAGAACCCAACACAGACCGACTGGTAGAGAAACAGCGACTCGGAAATATGATTACTAAGAGGATTTTTTGGGGCGCAGCGCATGACACAGAGTGGTATGACACGCACACTGCACCAGAGCGCAAGAGAAGCACCATTGAATATTGTGACGCTTGTGCTGCACTGCGC
Source organism: Ministeria vibrans ATCC 50519 (assembly GCA_943704425.1). Lineage (NCBI taxonomy): Eukaryota > Filasterea > Ministeriida > Ministeriidae > Ministeria > Ministeria vibrans. The sequence continues at coordinate 33,571 of CALSCP010002097.1, forward strand.
TGAGGGCGACAACACGCCTGACGGCCACGCCATGGCCCAAGCTGCGGCTGCCCTTGCCCCATCCCTGCTTACCATCGACCACTGGGCGGCACCCCTCTCGTGGCATGTGCTTTATGGCGCTCAGCCCGCAGCGCATTTGTATGATTAAACAAACTTACCGTTTCATGTATCAGCGTCTCGTTCCGCGCGATCAACCTCGCTCGCCCCTAGGAGCAAGCGAGGCCTCCTTAATAAAATATAACTTGGATAAGATCACAAGACGTATTACTCCCGTATCCTATATAATTTCCTCTTACTGAGAATCACCTGAGAATAAATAATCGCAAGTTCGCAAATTACTTGCTGATAATTAAAAAATTAATATTGATAATATTATTATTTTTTTAGTTTGTTTATGATTGCTCGACTCGAATTTTTCATCGCCATCGCCACCTTGGCGACCTTGTGCTCAAGCGAGCACGTGCCGGCGGACGCCCTGCTGCAGAAAAGCGTTGTTCAGGTGTCGAAGGGCGTTGAGTTTGTGGGCGAGCAGTACGCGCACGACCCGGACCGCACGGCCAAGAACACGGCCACCGGCCAGTGGGAGTGGTCGTCGAGCACTGGCTGGACCTCGGGGTTTTGGCCGGGTACACTGTGGCAGTTGGCAAACTACACAGGTGAGACGACGAGACGCATTTGTGCTGTGACTCTTCAGTGTTTTGGTTTCATTTGTAGACTCCAAAGCACTCTTTGACAAGGCACACTCGTTTACTCTCGAGCGCGCGAGCGAAGCGAACAACACCGGCACCCACGACGTGGGCTTTATGGTCTTCTATAGCTTCGGAAAAGGGCTTGAATTGGCGCGGGGCTTCCTGGACGCCTCGCAACAGAGCTACTACCAGTCTACCATTGTGCAGGCGGCACACTCGCTGTCGACCCGCTGGAGCCCCATTGTACGCATGTTGCGTTCGTGGGGCAGTGTCACGGACACTCAAAAGTTCGAGGTGATCATCGACAATCTCATGAATCTGGAGCTTCTGTTTTGGGCGGCCAAGACAAGCGGTAATCAGACCTTCCACTCCATTGCACACGAACACGCACTGCGCACCGGCCAGTACTGGATCCGCCCCGACGGCTCCACCTACCACGAAGTTATCTTCAACCCGGAGACGGCAGCAGTGCTCTCGCGTACAGGCACGCCTCAGGGCTATGCAGCCAACAGCACCTGGGCGCGCGGTCAAGCCTGTACGTTTCAAATTATTAACATACACCTCACAACCACCATCTATATATACACACAATATCATCTCTTTTCTCTTAGGGGGCATCTATGGCTTCACAATGGCCTACCGCTACACACGTGACCCGCAACTGCTGGCATACGCTGAGACCGTCGCCGCCTACTACATTGCTAATGTGCCGTCAGACCTTGTGCCCAAATGGGACTTTGACGTGCCCCCACCGGGTGACTATCGCGACACGAGTGCCGCCAGCATTACCGCAGCCGGCTTGTACGAGCTGGCACACTTTACGGGCAACAGCACCTACCGCACCATCGCCGACTCGACACTTGTTAACCTATCGTCCGCCAAGTACACAAGCGCCCCGTCTGCGTCCATGGCCATCCTCAAGGAGAACGCTCACGACTGCCAGGACCCTCTTTGCACCATTATTGAGTCCGACTATTACTATGTTGAAGCCCTCCAGCGCGTTCGTCGTCTCCAACAATAAATGAAAAACAAACAAACAAATATGTCTTCAAAATTGTGGAGGCAATAATAATTATATTATGTAAATTATTGTATTTATGTATGTATGTTGTATGTAGATGTGTGTGTATGTGTGTGTGTGTGTGTGTGTCTGTTGGTTGTGCGCGTCAAACACGCAGGCTATCATCATCAAACATCATCATCATCATCATCATCATCATCATCGTCGTCGTCGTCGTCGTCGTCGTCTTCGTCGTCATCATCATCATCATCGTCGTCGTCGCAAGCGGCAAATACACTGTCGCGCTTTGCGTCTGCGACTGCCTTGGCGTGTGTGTGTGCCACCTGACTTGACTTGCGCGGCACTCCCTGCGGCATCACCTGCCGCCCCCCCACATTGGAAATGCGGTCCACAATAACCGCCGCCGCCCTCCCGGAGTTGCTCTCCTCAGCAGACGGCAGTCTTCTCAACGTTCCTCCTCCGCCACTGGGACCTGCTCCGCCGTTGCTCGCAACCGCACTGCTTCCAATCATTTGCGCAACTAGACGACACAAATGAATACAACAATAAATTAAAAAAAAAACAAAACACACACACACACACACGCACACAAAATACAACAAGAACATTATTATTATACTATTAATACCATTCTGACTCGAGCGTTTCTGGCGCATACTCTGACGAATACGTTCTTGACGCTCGGCAGCATCGCCACGTCCGCGTCTGCTCTGGCGGTCGCGCGCAAAGGCATTGCCACTGCGCAGCGACGCAATGAGGTCGTCCATGACTCCCTCTTGGTCACCCTCGACGTCGAGGCTCAGGTTGCGCTGCCTCGCCTGCTCCTTCTGCTGCCGCTGTTCTCGCTCACGCTTGCGCTGTGCCTCCTTCTCCTTGCGCTCGCGTGCTTTGGCGTTGTCCATCACCGCTCCGTCAAGCGCATTGAAGAAGGTCTGGAACGTCCCAAAGAACTCGTCGGGCGCCATGGTCGCAGGGTTCTCGCCAAAAAAGCGCACCACACTGTCGTACTGCTTCATCATGCGCTCGTACACACGCTCCAGCTCGCCAAAGTCTGTGCCGGCCTTGTCAACAAACTCGGCGAGCGCCTCGACAAAGCGATCGCCCTCGGGCAGTCCCTGGGAAGTCGCCTCGGTGATGCTGCGCTTCATCGTCACAACGCCCTTGCGCAGCTCGGCCATGTCTGCCTGCAGCGACGGCAGCGACGAGCGCGCCGCCTGCTTGACGCTACGCAACTCGTTCGTCGTCGTCAGCAACTCGCGCTCCTTGTCCTCACAAAACTGCGAGATAAAGTGTAACAGCGAACTGCGGTTGTCGGCCGTCTTGGTGTTGGCCAGTTTGGTCAGATGCTCAATCTTGAAACCGCGTGCGCCCGCATTGCGACTGCCCGTGTTCATGTAGTTGCCCAGCAGCAGCACGAGCTCGAGCAGACGCTCCAGCTTCTTGCTCCCCTTCACGTCTACCGACGCAGCCAGCACTGCCCGGATCTCGGGTTTTACTTCACGCACCATCTCGGCAAAACGCTTCTTGAACAGCAGATGCGACAAACGCTCGTCAAGCCGCGGCACCGACACTAGAGCCAACGCAAACTGATCCACCTTGGTCAGTGCCGACGGGTTGTCGGCATGCTCCCGCAGCTTCTCCTCCTCCTCCTTTGACGGTCGGTACTTCAAAAAGTTGTCCAGTGACTGTTCCGTAAACTTGTCTTCCTCCATCGCAATCAGTTGGTCGCGCATCACCTGCCAATCAACAACAGCACCCAAAGTTGAAAAAAAAAAACAAAAAAAAACATAAGCAACCCGTGACACGATAAAACTTATAGTAAATGCTGATGATAATAATATTATTATTATGGGTACCGTCGGTTCGGCTTTGAGTCGCTGAAGCAGAATGGACAGGTTGTGGCTCTTCTTGCCCTCGAGACAGGAGATACCCTTATTCTTGGCCTTGGCAAGCGCTCCGCTGGCGCCCCCTTCGCCCGACGCAATGTCTGCGCCCGAAGGCTTGGCGCCAAACTGTCGCTGCAGCTCGAGAAAGTCAATGGAGTCCTCAAAGCGGTTGACGTCTGCCTTGGCCCACACCGTGTCGACAATCTTGGACTCGTTGAATTTGACCCAGTTGAGACGTTTCATGGGCACTGCCGGAGTGTGCTTGAGCTCGGGACCCGTCGGACCCGCGGCATTGAACATGCCAAAGACGGGTGGTGGTGGCGGAGCGCCCGGTGGTGGTGGAGCGTCGGGCACGTCACCCATGGGCGGTGCTGGCGGTGGGGGAGGTGGCGGAGCACCGCCCAATGAGGTACGCGAGGCACGGTTACTTAACACGGAAGTGTCGGCTGCGCCACCGACACCTGTACCGTCACCCGAACCGCCCGAGCCATCGCCCGTACCCACACCACGCTGTCTCATTTCGTCCATCTGCTGACGCAACTCGGCAATCGTCTCTTGCGCCTCCTCAATGGCAAGGTGTGCCTCCTCAAGCTCCGTGTTGAGCTTGAGTTCGCGATCTGTCTTCTCCTGCACGGTCTGAGCCAGGTCGGTCTCGAGGTCGCCAATGCGCATCTGTGCACTCGCAAGCTTGTCCTGTAGATTGAACTGAACCAACAGACGATCGACGTCCATGGTGAAGTGCCCCCGAAAGTCCGGGTCGACGCCGTTGCGCTGGAGAATAATCTGCGTGACGGCCTCGTCGATGAGACGAAAGTAGTGCTTGCGGGCGGCGTAGTCGTCACGGATGAGCATGAGGTGCTGCAGGATGGAGAGCAGGTGCAATTCTGAGCTCGTACCGCCCACGACGTTTTTCAACAGCATAAAAATCTCCTGTGGGTCTGTGATCTCCATTTGGATCTTCTCAAAGCGGTCGAGAAGCTCGCTGTAGTCGTGACGCGTCTCGTGCTCAAACACGTCAAGTTGGACGTGCAGTGCGTCGTTGCCCGTCTGACGCAATGAACCGAGAATGTCGCCGAGACCTAACAGGAGCACTTCGTTGCGCAAGTGCAGACGGAACTCAAGGTCACCGGGACTGTTGACGAGCGCATTGATGAAGGTGACGCACGCAACCTGCAACGTCACCTTGGTCGCCTGGCTGAGGATGTCGACGAGGGAGGCGAGACGCGTGTCCGATTCGCCACGCGCATTGCCTAGCTGTGTCATGGCTTCGAGGACCATGCGATGACCATCGGGCGGCACGAGACAAACGGCAGCAAGCAACTCGAGCACCATGATGACCGTCTTTTCCTCGCCTGTCACAATGGCGCGCGCGACGTACATGAGCGTGCCGCTGTTTTGAATCACGTCGAGCAGACCGTGCTTGTTGTTCATGTAGGCCGCGAGCGACGCCACACACTCGTGCTGAATGGTCTGTTCCAGTTTCTCGTTGTGACGCGGTCGCTCGACGTCTGCGTCTCGCAGCACCTTCATGAGCGTGCTCATGCCTTTGATCGACTTGAACTGCTTCACCCACGAGATGGGCTGAGCCTTGAGCGACACCTTGAGGCGCGTGAGCACGTTGGGCAACAGTTTTGGAGCGCGGATCATTTGAACCTCCTTGAGGCATGTTTCAGGACTGTCCCAGTCTTTGGAGTCGTGTTTCTACAAATTTATTCAAGGAAATAATAATACGCGATGGTAAACATTCGAGTTTGGCGTGTGTCATGAATGCACATCTGGCTACTTCGGTACCTCCTCCTTTTTTCGGTGAACGCACAACATGGTCCACTTCTTGGCCATTTCCTGTTCGAGCATGGGCGCTCGCTTGTCCGGCGGAATGTTCATTTCGTCCATGAGCGAAATAAACTGTTCGTTGAGCTGAGTCTCCGTCATGTCTGTCGGCATCGGCTTGATCTCCACCGACATGTGCGACTGGCCCATCAGCGACGACGAGGACACGTCGTACTTGGACTCTTTCTTCTTTCGAAACATCATTTTCGACTGTGGTCGTAAGAGAGAGAGAGATAGAGAGAGAGAGAGAGAGAGCGAGAGAAGAAGATGGTTCGTCAGCGAACATTGCAAAATCGAGCGTTAGACGGAGAAGTGGCAGCCTGGAGAGGGCGTGAATGTATAGTTCGTGCACACTACTTGAGATTGCATCGGAGGAAGAGGCAATTGAAAGAGGCAGTGCAGAGAACGGTGAAGATGTGGTTTAAAAAAAAAAAAAAAAACTTTTTTTTGTTGTGACGACAGGAACACATTTCGACTTATTTTCTTGTTGGTGAGGATAGAAGAGAAGAGAAGGGTTGCGAATGGGGAACGACGGAGGCAAATGTGAACTGGCGAGTTGAACTTTTCAAATCGAGCAAAATAGAGCATCAAGGGGGGACAGCGAGGGGGGCTGAGGCGCACATGGGAGATGGAGGACGCGGATGGAGCGGGAGGGGTGGTGGTGGGGCGGATCGAGGCGGTTGCGGGCGAGGGATTCGTGTTGAGGTGATACGGTGCGCATTTACTTACCATGGTGATTGGCACAACCTTCCCGAAGCGGGGCTCGCGGCAGTCGGGTGCTGCGAGGCAGTACACAGAGACAAGCGCAGAAAAGGCGAGAGCCCGTGAGGGTCTGAGGGATCAATGACAAGTTTGAGTGATAAGTGATTTCAGATTTGACTCTGAAATGAAATGGATTTGAGTGAGTTGACACTTGACAGTCTGAGTGAAGTATCTGAACTCTCTTTTAATTATGCTGACTCAACGCTATACGTTTGGTCCCCTGTGCGATTCGTCTGTATATACGCTTTGGACCGCTGTAAATGATAAAAGCAATCCTACTTCTAATGTCGAATCAAGGGAACGACGAGCCAGAAGCGCAGTAGGGCGCTTGTTCATACTGTTATTTTCTGTCAATTGGAACAGACGACACAATCGCACACAATATCGATTTGTGTATGTTCCAACGTACTATATATATACAATAGATACCGCCGCCACTGGCTGTTTACAGAGTCAGACGCTGGACTCGCGTGCGGCGGCAAGACGAGCGCGCTGGCAAGCAATGGCACGGTCCAGAGTGGCCAGGCGCGCCCGGTTCGCTGCAATGCGCTCTTCAAGCACTCGTGCAATGAGACCGTGGACCTTTTGAAGCATCGTTGTGAGCGCAGACACTGCGACACACACACACATATAGAGGAGTGTGTGATGTTAGAAAGCGACAAGTAAGGCTGTCTCGAAATCGGTTACCAAAGACAAGGCCATTCTGAAATGCGACAATGCTTGTGTCGGGGTTTTCTGCGTCCAGAGAGTGGCGTGAGGCGAGGAAAAGCGCGCGTTCCTCGTTTACAAGTGCCTGCAGCAGCTGTGTCAGTGCTGTGGGCTGGAAAAGACTGTCGCGCGCACTGCTGTCGAATATTTCTAATGGAATTTGAACGGCCTCGTAGCTAACAGAGAAAGAAAAGGAAGCAAAGCAGAAAGGCGTCGCGTATACGCGAGTACGTGTGTGCAAAAGTGAATGTGTGAGTGAGTGAGATGCAAAACAACGTTCGAGTTTGTACCCGCCAGCGTCGCATTGTTTCGCTTGAAAGCACGTTACATAAACATGTTCCATCTACGTAGGGAGGCGGATAAGCGCAATGTGTTCCTTTTATCACGTTATTCTCTCCCTGCCTTTATCTCTTACCAGGGAGGGCTCGCTGCGAAACACGGAGAAAATGAGACCACAAAAGGTATGATCGAGCATCTGCTGCTGAGCCTGTGTGAGTGCGTCTGCGACGGCAAAAGACGTGTTTGAAAAGAGCGCTCTGGTCTCAATCGACGACCTACCAACATGCGAAGGCCATACGGTGAGCTTGGGGTGGGAATGGTACCAGCCGACGACGCGCGTCGCAAGGCCCGTCGTCTGCTCCAGCTCCTCCATTTCGCCAACGACGCTCGTCAGCACCTCCGCGGGGATTTCTACGCGGTCGCACTTGCGGTCACTTCGTTCAAACACCCTAATCGAGTAGATGCGCACTTCGTTGTCGCTCTACAGTCGCGCAGAAGAGTGTCGGGTCGAGAATAAGCGATTTCACATCAAGTCACATACCACAGTTCCAATTAAACAACCCATAATCTCCTCCTTATTCGTCGTCTGCGCATGGGTAAAACACAGCTCCAGTGCCGAAGCTGACAGCAAGGCGCGCTCCAGCATAGTAAATAATTTGAGTACGTTCGAAGTGGTTCGAAATTCGAATCATAAGGTATAAGAGTTAGTTAGCATCTTGCAAATATCGTCAATAGCGTCACTATCATTTATCGCGACTACCGTCTTCGACTCTCTTTGACTAACTAACAAGTTAGCGTTGGGATCACGTACTTAAGGCGTTTTACTGTTCGACCGAATAAGAATTAATAATAATAATTATTATTATTATTATAATTGTGATAATATTATTATAATAATATTATCATATTCAATAAAATATTTTTAAGTCTTTCCACTCTATGAGCTCTGAGGTCGAACAGGAAGTTGCGACTCAGGAAGTTGTGACTAGCGCTGAAGCGGTGAGTGGCGACGCTGCGGTCGCAATGGACTCGGGAGAGCCGACTGCAAACAATGAAGCGTGTGGCGTCGATTCACAATCGCAAGCGCCTGAGGTGTCAGTTTCGCACGTTCATCCAGTGCACGCCCTCCAAGAGCCTGTGCCGAGCGTGGCGTCGGCACAGGGTGGTGAGAATGCCGTGCGGGAGAGTGGGGCTGAAGAAAACGATGCCACGCCGTCGACGTCGGGTCACGAAAAAAATGCTGCCACTGAAGCTCCAAGCACCAGTGAGCCCCAAGCTGCCGGTAGTAGTGATGCGCTCGTGTCTGGCGCGAGCGAGGAGACCGGGGCCGCTGTGGAAACGGCTGCTGTGGAGGGAGCGGTCGTTGTTCCCGAATCGCATTTGGGCGCGTCGCGCCGATCGCGCTCACCGTCGTTGTCACGAAGCAGCAAAGAGAAGGAGAAGGAAGGTAGAGGTGATGCTGAACATCATGGGCATCACAGCAGCAAAGACCGCGAACATGAGCGAGAGAAGGACAAAGACAGGGCGCGTCCGCCCTCGTCGTCCTTATCGTCGTCACGTCGCCGATCTCGCTCCCGTTCGCCACCGAGTCGTGGCCGATCGTCGTCGTCGCGTCGTCGCAGCCGAAGTCGAAGTCCTCCCTCGTCACGTCGTAGTGGATCGTCACGACGCGATCGTGATCGCTCTCCGCCTCGGGTGGGCGCCGCGCGTTTTCGCTCTCTTCCCGAAGCTTGTCGTGTGTTCATTGGAAATCTCGCACCCCAGTCGGTCACCACCCCCGAAGTACGGGCACGCTTTGAGAAATACGGGCGTGTGCTGGAGGTGGCGTTGCATGATCGATTCTGCTTTGTGCAATTCGACACGGTCGAGAGTGCGCAAGAGGCAATTCTCCACGAAAAGGGCACTCAGCTAGGCAACCGCACCATCGATGTGAGTATTGCAGGGGCACCGGGCACAGTGCGACGTGGACCCCCAGTGACGGCGACCACCGGTCCTCCACAGCCAGGAGCGGCGATTCCCTACGGGGCCCATAGTGCTGCGTCATCGTACGGTCGTCACCAGCCTCAGTCAGTGCCACAGCAACACCACAACCCGTACCAACAGCAAGGCACAGGGGCGCCCCCAAACCGTCATGGTGGGCCCTCTGCCCCTGTGCCTGTTGCCATGCCTCCACCGGCGCCATCGAGTGCCGTTGCAGCGCCGGCCGACCTCAAAATCATCGTCAAAACACGCGACCAGATTAGCTATGCCGAGCAAATTGCAACGAGTGTCGTGCGTGAAGTACGTCTTGAAATTGACATTATGGTGCTAGACAGTCTTCCGGTGCGCGAGGCGACGACGCGTGCCCGTCGCGAAGGGGTGGGACTTCTTGCTGTCGTGTACCCCAACGACAATGTTCGTGGCGTCGTCACCGTCCATGTCTTTCATCGCACTCCTCCCGCCGGTAAGGGACCCATGCGCACCAGGCGAACCAATTAATTTTGTATTTTGTGGTTATTTGTAGAGTTTTCCAATGTGCCCATTGTCGAGGCAGTGCGCATTATTGTAGGCGAGCACCAACGAGCGATGCAGTTGCGAGGCCAGCATGTCGTCCCTCCTGCTGCGACCGCTGCGGCTCCTATTGGCGCTCCCTATGCTCCCCAGCCGCCGTATCATCAAAATCCGCCTCCTCCGCCTCACCAGCAGCACCAACCGTCGTACGCCCCGCAGCAGACCGCTCAAACATCGTACTACCAGCAGCAGCAACAACAACCACCGCAGCAACAGCAACAACAGCGGTACCCTCAGTCAGCGTACGGAGCTGCCGCTGCTGGTGCCGGTCCTACTGTTGCGCCGTCACAACCTCCTCCACCACAGGCTCACTCGACGTACTCCGGTGCATTCCCAGGCTCTTCTGCATTGCAGGAGCAAGAGGCAGCTGTGCAAGCCAAGATCATGACTCTACTGCAGCAGCAGCAGCAGCAGCAGCAACAACAACAACAACAACAACAGCAACAACCCAATCTGTATGGACGGCCTCCTGCCTCCAGCACTGCACCTGCTGCGTACGGCACCGCCTCTCAACCGCCCTACTCTAACGCACCGGCCCAACAGCAACATTACCACCCCCAACAACACCAACCGCACCAACCACACCAGCAGCACCAGCAGCACCAACAACACCACCCCCATCCTCAGCAGCAGCAACAGCAACAGCAACAGCAACAGCAGCAGCAGCACGCACAGCTACCGTCATCTCAACACGCCGCATCCGCGTCCATTCCCGTCGTCCCTTCAGCCATTGACCTCTCTCGTCCCGACATGAAACGCGCTCTCGACGAACTCCTTGCCAATCCTGCCCTTCTCAGTTCTCTCTCTCGTCGCTAACCACCCGGAGAAAACAAAATATAGAAAAAAAAACTGATATAAAAATGAAAGGTTCCTATAATGTTACTAATGATATCTTTTGTTTGTACTACGCTCCATTTATTTTATTTCTCTGCCTATTCCGGTTCACTAAATTCATATTTTGCACTGTGTAATAGTTATTGATCTTTCTTGAGCTGGGGGTCGGTGGGAGTTTCGCCGGCAAAGGGATCGTTCTGGTCGTCGGTGGTGGCGAGCTTCCACATGAAGCGAGCAAAGACAAGGAAGACGACAAGACCGCCCAGGCCAATGTACGGATGGTCCCGGTACATCTGCAGGAAGGGCTGGACGCCGTTGCGCATGCCCCGCAGCAGCGCTGCCATCACGCCTGTGCCTCCGCTGGCCTCTATCTTGCCTTCAACAACGTCAGTGACAAACGCCGTAATAGCGTCCGCTGTGACGGCCGTGTCGCGAGGTAGCGGCCAGTTTTCGCGCGTCGACGAGCGCCACACGACCACGGTGGGTACGTCGTCCTCAGTCATGCCAAACTCACCGCGGTAAAAATTGGAGTAGTCGTTGATGTTGGCGACGACAAACTGAAAGTCGCGTGCCTCAGGCAGCACCGTGGCGCTCGCCTCCGTCACCTGGGTGGCCGCCTGACGCATGGCCAAGCCCAGTTCGCTGCCCAGGTCCGCACTCGACTGCACACCCATGACAAGTGTCTTACCCGAGTCCGCCAAAAATTGTCCATTTTGCGGTGTGAGCGGTGGACACAATGGCCAGCGTTCCAGTGCGAACCAATCGCTCAGCTGCGACGCGGCAAAAGCTCCGCCAAAAGGCTCAAACGACACCACACGGCCGTCTTTGCACGCCACCACCGCAACACCATTGCTGTTGGGTGCGGCCACCGTCACCGACAGTTTAGCCAGCACCTCCTTGTTGTTCGTCTCATAAAAATCGACTAAGGAATAAAAAGTGTGAGGATAGGAGTCAACACGAGCGATGTGGCGATCAAGCACTGCTTACCACCCATGAAGTTTGCTCGGGCGAGCTTGCGAAACTCGAGGGACACATTGGGTGGCACGCGTTTGCCACCCTTCTTCTTCTTGACGGGTTCGTCGGCAAGGGCGCTGGTGCTGTCGCTGTCGACGCGTGCGTGGACGAAGAAGACGGAGTGGGTCTTTTCCGCGGCGGCACGGATCTGTTCGAGTTGCGCGACGCTCGTGATCGCCTTGACAGGCTCGCTTGTGGCACGGTGTACATACTCCTTGAGTTGCGGGAGCTTGCGATCGCCGCGGTAGTCTGGGAAGGCGACGCCGTCGTGGAAGAGCGTCAAAGTGGGGAATCCGCGAACCTTCTCGCACGCCGTGGGTGGCGACGATTGTGTACAGTCGACGCGCACCACCTTGACGCCTTGTACCTCGTGCGACAGTCTCTCCCACGTGGGCTCCAGCGTTTGGCAGTGGCCGCACCACGGCGCGAAAAACTTGACAAAGGTGTAGCCCTTGTTGACGGCATCATCAAAGGTCTCGTCCGTCAGCAACGCCACTTCGCCGTAGGCCGTCGCCACTGCAAGTGCACCCAGAAAGGTAAGGGTTGTCGTCAAGCGCATCGCAAAGGTTAATTTTTGACTTTTACGATCGTTGATCAAAATTCCTCTCCATTGAAATTTCACATTTTGTTTCCCTTTTTTGTTGCATTTGGCTTGAGACTATATCATCATGGTATGGAGAGGGTGACTGGCGCCTTGCGATTTGTCTTTTTTTCTGTCCTTTCGCGTCGATGTCATTGTGACTCTCCTGAAAAATCCCCAACATCTTCCGCCTTGTGATGCGCATCAGATCGCGTCTTTGACGGGACCTCGTGTATTTCCGGGCGCGACTGCGGCAATGCTTGTCGCCTTGCGTGTGCCATGATTTTTTTTTTTGCGTTTTTTGTATCAGTTGTTGAGTGCTCCTTGCGCTCACTCCCGCTCCTCGTGAGGGGCGTGTCGCCCTCTCGTTCTGAACCACTCACCTCTGCTCTGGCGCCCGGCCTGATCCGTGTGTTTTTTTTCCCTCTGTCATCCGCTCGTCAAAACGTTCCACTCTTTCTCTTTCGCTTTCTCTCTCTCTCTCTCTCTCTCGGTCTCTCCTCTCTCTCCTCTCCCTCTCTTTCTCTCTCTCTCTCTCTCTCTCGCCCCGCTTTGGGTTTCAGCGACGCGGCGTCGTCATCGCCCTCTCGACCACCCTACATGTCCCCCTGCCCCTTCCTTGCCCCCCTCCCCCCTCTCCTTGTCCGCTCCGAACGCACAACATTATTATTATTATTAATTTTTTTTTTTTTTACTTTTGATGAAATCTCTTTCTCTCTCTCTCTCTCTCTCTCTCTCTGTCTCTCTGCTCCTATTCAATGCACGCCACATGGCAGTAGCCCAGACCGCTGCCAATTGCTACTTTGGTCCTTATTGTGACGTTGGAGCAGCAATCGCTTGCTTAACAGCGCGACACTATTTTTTTTTTTTTTTTTTTTTTTTTTGACACACACACAGTTCCCGCTTGCTCCACGCCGTATGGCCCCGTTCGCGTCTGCACCTTCCTCTCCCTGCTGTCTGCTGTCTTCTTGCACCACCAGACCTCCCTCTCGCTTGCGCTGAGTGTCTACTTTTTGAAGTGCCGAGAGTTAAAAAAAAAAAAAAAGCCTCGAGAAAAAAAACCGTAGAGGGAGCAACGCACGGCTTTGACGGTGTGTGCGACACACACGTGTGTGGATGGTGGTGGCGGGCGAGGCGTACCGCTTGAAGAGGCGTGTTTGGCGATAGAAAAGAAAAAAAAAAGGGCTTTTTGGAGCAAAGGGGAATCTCTCGTGTGCCGCCACTCCTCTCGTGGGGCACTGCTGTCTTTCGCACTCGTCTGCGAACCAGCGCACAGCCCCCCGGTGCGTCTCTGCACCGTACATGCCGGCCTAGGCGGCCGTGGATGTCCACGCGTGGTGAATTTCAAGACTCTTTTTTTTTTTTTTTTTTTGGTCTTGTCGTGACTCTCTTTGGGCAGCGACAACACGTGCGTCGTCCACGGATCACCCACGATCTTCTAGCGCTTCGTCTCTTCCCGTTGTTCCTGCTCCGTCTGTTCCTTCCCATTTTGTACTATTTTTTATTGCTTTTTGGCTCTCCTCTTGTGTTCAATCGCACGGGCTACCATCACGCACTCCGCACTGCACACGCCTCTCTTATCCACCCCTCCCTCACGCTCCTTCTATCCATGATTCATGGACTCGTCGTCGTATTTTTTGTCTCATCTCGTTCTGACTTATGTATCTTTGCGTCTTCTCCTTCTCTCCAGCAATGCCGCGCGGACCCAAGCTCCATCTCAAGCGGTTGAACGCCCCCCACCATTGGCTTTTGGACAAAGTCTCGGGTCGCTTTGCGCCCAAGCCTTCTCCCGGACCGCACAAGTCGCGTGAGTGCATTCCGCTCATTGTCTTCATCCGTAACCGCCTGAAGTACGCGCTGACGGGCCAGGAGGTGAAGCTCATCTGCATGCAGCGTCTGATCAAGGTCGACGGTAAGGTGCGCACAGACACCAACTACCCGGCCGGCTTCATGGACGTCGTGTCCCTGGAGCGCAGCAACGAGCACTTCCGCATGATGTTCGACACCAAGGGCCGCTTCACCGTGCACCGCATCACCCCCGAGGAGGCGCGCTACAAACTGTGCAAGGTCAAGGCTGTGCGTGTCGGCGCCAAGAGCGTTCCTTGCGTCACGCTCCACGATGGCCGCACCATCCGCTACCCCGACCCGCTCGCCAAGGTCGCCGACTCGGTCAAGGTTGACCTCGAGACCAACACCGTCACGGACGTGATCAAGTTCGACACTGGCTCGCTCGTCATGATCACAGGCGGACACAACATCGGCCGTGTGGGCACAGTCGTCCAGAAGGAGCGCCACCCCGGCTCCTTTGACATTGTTCACGTCAAGGACTCGGCGGGCCGCTCGTTCGCTACCCGCTCCGGCAACGTCTTCGTCATTGGCAAGGGCAGCAAGGCCCTGGTGTCCCTCCCCAAGACCAAGGGCGTCCGTCTTACCATCGCCCAGGAGCGCGACCGCCGCTTCGCAAAGGCGTCTGCATAAACAAATCTCCCCACCACTTTTTGAGTACACAAAAAAGAAATATCTGTTCCAAAAAACTGAAATTAGCTATGAGAAGGAAAAAGAGAGAGGAGAAAGAAACAAAAGGCATGATAGAAAGAGAGAGAATGTTTATTTGAATGCAAAAAGATCATCGATGTCATCGGATGAGCCAAGGAAGACTAACCATGAGAAAGAAATGATAGAGAGGAGAAAGAAATGATAGAAAGAGAGAGAATGTTTATTTGAAAGCAAGAAGATCATCGATGTCATCGGATGAGCCAAGGAAGACGGGAGAGCGCTCGTGGATGGACGTGGGACAGACCTCGAGAAGACGCGACTCGCCTGTGGTCGCCTTACCGCCCGCCTGCTCGACGAGGAACCTGAGAGAGATCAGTGTGTGTGTGCATGTGGAATGAGTGGCAGATTGGTCAGGGAGTGAGTTAAGTGCGAGATAAAGAGGATTGAGTGAGAGTTTAGTCAGAGAGTGAGTGAAACGGGTGTATATATCATAATTATATAATTATATGTGTTAAATGTGGTTCTTACGCCATCGGCAGCGCTTCATACAGCACTCGCAGTTTTCCCTTTGGGCTTTTGGAATCTCCCGGATACATAAACACTCCTCTAAAATCATAACAAAATACACATTTTTAACGTTTCTGGCGCCTCGCTCAGTGTCTCTCAGTACCCGTAAAGCAGAGTGCGGTGCACATCAGCGACCATAGAACCCACGTAGCGCAATGAGTACTAAAATACCACCAAAGAAAATCAATCACAGCCATTCTCATATTGTGGTTGTTCGAACGGGTTTTCTTCCGCTCTCTTTTGGCGGGTTTTTGCACAGCTCGACATATTTGCGCGTCTGTTCGTTCCAGTACACCGAGTTTCCTTCGTTCACTGAGTAAATTTTGCCGCGAGGTTTGATTTTGATCTGGTCAAAAGCAAAGTGAGAAATTTTAGGGAAGGGGCTATCTATTTTTTACGTCTTCGTGTGTGAGGATAAACTCTCCGATTGTGGTGTCGAGTGTGTAAGCGTGCACACCTGCGCCAAAGGACCAGACAAGAGACGTGGAACTACCGTACATACAGTAACCTGTGCGATGAGGGTTAGGGTTAGGGGGCAGGGTTACGGCTATAGGTGTTTTACCGGCCGCCACCAGCTCTGTGCCCGAGCGAAGCACATCGGCGTCCGATGGAGGCGATGCGCAGTCACTCAGGCGCTTGTACACTCCAAAAATGGTTCCGACGTTGACTCCACAGTCAATGTTGGATGAGCCATCGAGCGGATCGAACACCACGCCTGAAACAAACACAAACGCAAAATGAACAATCGCTTCGTTCCTTCACATGTCCATCCCCAACGTACAGTATTCGCCGTTAGGGTGGTTGGCCACAAAGTGAGTTTGCTCCTCCTCCTCCGACACCATGACCGAGACAACGCCACTGCTTGCCAGTGCATTCACCATCTACACAACATCCACCTCCCCTGCTTGAGCACTCTCGCACTCCTCACACCAAGTTTCTTCATACCACATCGTTAGAGAGCACATCCAACTTCTTCTGATCATCGCCGCTCGTGTTTGAGCCACCAGCCAAACCCGTCCTAACACACACACACACACACACACAAACACAAAAGGGACGCAATATAAATTATTATGGCCCAACTCAGTCACTGTTTGCCCATTTCACGTGCAAATTTCCTCATCCGTCACAATAAAAACGCGCAGGATGCGCGACGCACATGCGGAATCACATGCATGTGCGTCGGTCTGCGCAGTCCCAAAACAGCCGCGAACACACAAAGGATGAGTTAAAAATAAAAAAAAGAGGATGTTTGGTAGAGAGAGATTGAGAGAGCGAGAGAGAGAGAGAGAGAGCGCCTGAAACGACTCCGATTCGTTAGGAAACACGAGTACAGGTAGCATGCTGGCATGGGACAAAGGAGAGAGCGGCGATGAATCGCGAATGCAGGCGGGAAGGAGTGGAGAGCGAAGGGGCGCTTACAGTCCGGCCAGTCCAGCCTTGCTGACCGACTTGGAGATGTACTTGCAGCTGAGAATCACAGACGACAGCAGCAGGGTAAAGTTGCCCTGCAATGCGCAGAGGAGGAGGAGGAGGAGGAGGAGGAGGAGAGAGAGAGAGAGAGAGGAAAACAGAGCGATCAGCGTGAAACTTCAAGTGCGATAATTCTTTTTCTTCTCTTTACCGTCGAGCCCTTGAACTTGCGCTGGAGCGAGATAAGGTGGCGCTGGGCAGTAATGAGGTCGAAAGCTTCGCTGTTCATGTCTTATTTGAAAAGTGTCGAAAAAGAGTGATCACTGGATTCAGGTCTAATATTTAGTTATTTACTATTTAGGTCAGTCCAGATCGTGAGTCATCGGTATTTATTCGGTCATAATTAGTTTGATTAGGAGAGTGTTCTGTTCTTGTTGCTCCTTAAGTCGCCGCCCTTCCCTTTCCTATTTTTGTTTTCCAGTTCAGAGTCTCCAAAAAGACGACCGAGGGGGGTCTTTCTTCCGTTCTGTTCGTTTTTACACAAGGGTTGATTATGATGGTTGTACACACACAGAAGTAAAAGGGACGGCGGCTCTACTTCTTCTTCTTGCCCTTGTCGTCCTTTTCGGCGACTTTGGGACTCATGAGCTTGCGTTCCTTTGGGGAGCGGGGGTCGGCGGGGATGGGGTTTGCAAGGAAGTGGCGGCGTGCGGTGGAGTAGGCCTCGTCGCGCAGGTAGTCGAGGAGCAGGGAGATTCCGTTGGAGTAGGCCTGTGCGAGCGGCTCGATGAACAGGTTGCACTCGAGACGTAGCACGCGGTCCGGCGCTGTCCAGTCAATGTTGCACAGTTCGGGTGGGAGGAGACGCATGGCGTTGCCTTGCGCCATGAGTTCGCGTAGTGGACACTCAAAGAGCTCTTTGGGCAACTCGTCGATTTTGTTGTCGCGCACGGACAACACTGACAAGGTGGAGATCTTGCCCAATTCGACAGGAATTGCGGCGAGCTCGTTGTCAGCCAAGTAGACACACCGCAACGAGGTTGAGTAGCCAATATTCGTGCCAATGTCGGTCACATTGTTGTCCGACAAGTCTAAGATCTACATGAGTAAGTGAGTGAGTGTGTAAGTAAGTGTATGAGTGAGAATGAGTGAGTGTATAAGTGAATGAGTGAATGAGTGCGAGTGAGTGTGTGAGTGTGTGGGTGTGTGTGTGTGTGTGTGTGTGAGTTGAGTGTGTGTTTGAGTGAATGAGTGTGCAAGTGAGCGAGTGAGAGTGTGTTTGAGTGAGTGTGCGCGAGTGTCCGTCTGTCTGTGTCTAATGTGTGTGTGTGTGTGTGTGTGTGTGTGTGTGTGTGTGTGCGTCATGGGGTGTACCTCGAGTGCAGCACACCCGCCAATACCGCGCGGCATCGCTGAGATCTTGTTTGAGGCGGCAATGAGAACTCGCAGATGTTGAAGGTTGTTGAGAGACGGTGGAAGCAGCGTGAGCTCGTTGTCGTACACGTTTAATACCTCCAAATGTGAGAGGGTGTTGATCGAGCTTGGAAGTTCTGCCGGAGAGAGACAGAGAGAGAGTTCAAGAGAGAGAGAGAGAGAGAGTTCAAGAGAGTTCAAGAGAGAGAGAGAGAGAGTTCAAGAGAGAGAGAGAGTTCAAGAGAGAGAGAGAGAGAGTTCAAGAGAGAGAGAGAGAGTTCAAGAGAGAGAGAGAGAGCAAGAGAGAGAGAGAGAGAGAGAGAGAGAGAGAGAGAGAGAGAGAGAGAGAGAGAGAGACAAGTTGTCGTCACACAAAAAACGGGAATCACTCAAAAAGCAGAGCTATTTCAATGTAGCCGCACACAAGAGCACGTGGAACGCATAGAAAAGGATTGCTACAGGACACCCACCGGGAAGAGACAGCGCTCAAGAGAGCGGAAAAGGGCTCAAAAGGAAAACCAAAATCGATTTTTGTTTGCGTCAAAAAAAGTGAACTCGCGAAAAAAGGAGAGCAGAGAGAGAGAGAGAGAGGGAGAAAGAGAAAGACATACCTACGAGTTTGTTACAGGAGAGGTTGAGGACAGTGAGTTCTGACAGATCAACAATGCTCAGTTCAAAGGGTCCTTGGTTTGCGATCGATTTGCTGTGCAGCACTAGCTCGGTGACGTTCGACGACGCCGCGTCGTCCACTTGCTTGGCGACCGATTTGCTGCCGAAGAACGACGCCATTGAGATAAAATCTAATATTGAATTTTCGTTTTCAATATGATACGAAATAATGAGTAGTAAATTGAGTATCATTATTTTTATGTTCCCCCTTCTCATCATCTTTGCGGTCTGCGCCACCCTCTCGGCAGCCTCCGCACCCTCGACAGCATCTGTACAGGCAGTGACGCTGCTCAAGTGGCGCGTCATTGGCGCTGTTGATGCTGCTGAGGTGGCAACGACCTTTTCATTGTCGCACGGTATTATTATCCGCTCTCTCTCTCTCTCCCGCTCACGGCACGTCTGGCTGTTCTTTCCCCGTTTTATCTCTTGTTGTGTTAGTACCGCCCGGAGACCCGCTGGAGGCGTGTCTGGCTCCTTCCTCCGAACTGGCGTTTGTGTGTCAAGATTTCGTCCATCGACAAGATTTGTTGTTGCAGCTCAGCAGCGCGCTCGACGACGCCAATGCGTCCCGTCTCGCTCGAACCCTTTCCTGTCTTGTCAGCCAAGGCGTCCGCAGCCTGGCGGCCTTTCGAGCGCATCGTCATCCGGCGAAATTGGTCGAAGAGTGTAACCTTACAGTCGAACAACACTCGGCACTACTCACCGACGGAATGGCGGAGGGCGCGCCGGCCGTCGCCGTCAAGGCCACTGCGAGTCTGGTTGTGTTCATTACGGGCGTCGCCTTCTACGGCTTCTTCTTCTTCATCGTCGCCTGCTCTCATTGCTTGCACAATTGCAAGTGGCGCGGACGTCCACGGCGCTCCGGAGAACACCCCGCCAAACAACTCGTTCCTGTCTTTGTTTTCATGAACCTTGTGCTCCTCATCGAGTACTACGTTCTCCTCTTCGCCATTCCTCAATCGCGTGCCATTGCCACCTTTTGCTTCTCGCCACACTCGCCGGGTCCTGCGCTCGGTGCTCTCGCCAACCTGCTCCACTACAAGGGACGTCCGTCGCCCCTGGTGTACATTGTCTTTCTCTATTATCTTGTTTCACACACCGTCGGCATGTGGGCAAATGTAGTGGTCATGTATCTGGCCGCCACATCGTGCCTTCGACGCTACGCTCAGTTAAACCAGAGCGCTGCTCGCTTCAAACCTTACCACGCCCTCTTCTTCCCCGTCGACTACGTTGCTCCGCCACAACCGGACAGCTCAACAACGAGAAGCACTACGAATCGCACTAATGAGCACACACCCCCGCGCGCGGCCGTGTCCTCCCGTCTCAACACCATCTTCTCGACTCGCTCCCGACGCGCCCGAGAAGCTGCAGCAGGCACAACAACGGTGGCAGGTGCAACGTCATCAGAACTACCCTCTTCTTCAGGACCGCCACCTCCTGTTCCTTCTTCTGCCTCTTCTTCTTCTGCTCCACGTGCCCCTTCTCGTCCCCGCAACATATTCTCAGCCATCCTCTCTCTCTTCTCGTCCCATACCTCCAACGCCCGGCCTGCACCCGAGCCGACTCTTCCTTACACCTGTGCCATTCAGCTCTCTTCCTCGGCTCAAGACCCCAAACTTGGCGAAGCCATCACCTTTGATGTGGTTTACTTCAAGCGAAATAGCTCTCGTACCGGTGACAATGAGTCTTCTCCATCGGGTCTTGAACCGTACGAGTGTCAATCGAACGACTCGTTCTCTGTGTCGGTGCGTGGCCCAGTGGACCTCACCACAGTTGTTGACAAACACGCCAACATTCGCACTGTGTCCTTTGTGACGCTCGTCGCCGGTGCCTACGAGGTCAATGTGCATCTGTTTGGCACGGCTGTTGCCGATGGCTCGCCCTTCACGCTCGTGGTGAGTGCCGGTGAGCTCGACTATCGCACGTCGGGCTTTGCCAATGCCAATGTGCCACTGTTGCTTGCCGACTCGGAGCAGACGGTGTGCACCCTCAAGTCCACGGACGCTCACAACAACGTCCGTGCCTTCCCTGACGAATCAAAGCTGTCCCTTCGACTGGTGCGTGACCATCAGCTCGCCGATGAGTCGGCGTCTGCCGGCGAATCCCTCGCCATTCAACTGTCGTCCGAGGTCCACTCGGGCTATGTGTGCGGTTTCACCGTACCCACAGACTGTCCTCCAGGCGTCCACTCACTGCGTCTTCTCTACGATGGCCAGCGTCTCGGCCAGGGCCAACTCTCACTGGTGCTTGTGAGCGCACGCGAAATGCAAGAACTCGATACGTTTGCGCGCGACCGCCCTGCCTCCATTAAGGCCCGTCGTTTGCCAACGGAGCCCGGCAGAAAGGGCGCTCGTGTGTGGATCCACATGTCGGCGTCGCAGTTCACCATCAAAGAATGGTGGCTCAAGGTCTTCAGCAAGAAGGTCTTCTCGCTCCGACTCGGCGGCTCTTCCTCTCTCGAGATTCTCCCCCTTATGCCAGACCTGTACAACAGTAGCAACAGTGGACTGACGAGCGACACATCCTCAGCCAGCACCGAGACACTTGCTCTTCTTGACAATACCGACAACGAACCATCGTCGTCATCAGTGCCGTCCGACGACCAACACCTCCTTCCGTTGCGCCTGAGCGACGGCTCAGGCGAAGACATGATCATCACCACGGAACGCCGTACCTTTGTCTTTGCACTGTACACCCGTCGTCTTATGCATCGTCTTGGTGGCTCACACTCGTTTGAGGACAAACGTGCACGCTTTCGTACGCTACTCGTTGAGATGTGTGGGAGCCCTTCTTCTCGCACGCTCGCGCTCACATTCACTCGCGAAACACTTCTTCAAAGCGCCATGTCCAAACTCAAAGGTACACATTTATTTTGAAGAAGAGTACCCGCTTATAAATCTGTATAAAATATATAGGATTGAGTATGGACAAGTGGCGACGACCGTGGCATGTACGATTCGATGGGGAGGCGGGAATTGACGCGGGTGGACTGCGACGCGAACTGCTTACTGTGCTTGCCGCGACACTGGTCAAGACACTGTTCGTGCCACTGACTAAGCCAGTGCAGGATGAAACGGAGGAGGAGGCGGAGGAAGATAGTAGTAGTGGTGAGGTGGATGTCTTTGCGGATGGGAGTGTTGTTGTCCATCCGCGTCCACTGACTGACATTGAGCGGCCCTTTCGCTCCCTCGACTGGTTCAAGCTGTTTGGTCGAGTCTGCGGCAAACTCATTTGGACACATACCTTTGACAACCTTGGCGCATTTTTGGCGTCGCATCTCAGTCGCGCATTTGTGCGTTATGTGTTGGGCTTTCGCGTAAACTACCGGTGTTTTGAGACGGATGATCCGGCTCTATGGAACTCGAAAGTTAGGTATGTTGTATATATTTATAATATTAATAAGAAATTAATAATTAATAGAGAATCGAGAGCTGTACATAATAATAATAATAATAATAATAATAATAATAATAATACTAATAATAATAATAATAATAATAATAATACGTCTCATTATATTATTTTATTATTATGTATGTGCGGGGTTTTCTGTGAGTGCAAAAAGTTATGCGTATTTGTGTGTGAGAGCGAACCAATCGAGTGACACTTTTGAGTGTAGGTATATTCTCGAGACTGACATTGGCGATGGGGAAGATCTGGACCTGACATTTGCAGTGGAAGTGTACGACGAACACGGTCGAGTAGTGCGCGAAGACCCACTTTTGTCGGGTGGAGCCACAATGCGCGTCACACAAGACAACAAGATGCGCTATTTGAACTGCTTGGCTCAGTATCACCTGGAGACGCCGGTGCGAGAGCAGATGGATGCGTTTGTCACGGGACTACACGAGATTATTCCTGACGTAAGAAAAGAGCGATACCGAGTTAGAGTGAGAGTGAGAGTGAGAGTGAGAGTGAGAGTGAGAGTGAGAGCGAGAGTGAGAGTGAGAGTGAGAGTGAGAGTGAGAGTGAGAGTGAGAGTGAGAGTGAGAGTGAGAGTGAGAGTGAGTGAGTGAGTGAGCACAATATGTGAGTGTGTGGTAAGAGAAGAGTGTGGTCTCATTGCCTTTTTGTTCTCAGGACGCACTGTGCATGTTTGATGATGCAGAACTGGAAATGTTACTGTGTGGCATGAACACGATTGATGTGGACGAAATGCAAAGACACGTCAACATTGAGTCGACGGGTGCTCAATTCAGTCAGGTAAAAGCCTACGCGAAGCGACTCATATTGTAACACACTCTCACACGATTGACCTACACTAGATAATCACTTGGCTGTGGAGTGTGCTCCGGAACTACTCTGAGTCGCAACGGGCGCGCTTCTTGCACTTTGTCACCGGGTCACCCCGTCTGCCTCCGCGTGGTTTTGCTGGGCTCCACCCACACCTGCGCATCTGCAATGCCGGCTCACTTGATCGCCTTCCGACTGCTGCCACTTGCTTCAATTTGGTATGCATGTGTTTGAGAGAGAGAGAGAGAGAGAGAGAGAGAGAGAGAGAGAGAGAGAGAGAGAGAGAGAGAGAGAGAGAGAGAGAGAGAGAGAGAGAGAGAGAGAGAGAGAGAGAGAGACCATCTNNNCTTTTTTTTTTTTTTTTTTTTATCTTTTTTGTGTTGTCTTGTCCTTTACCATTGACGTTTGATCGGTGTGACGGTGTGCTGCCCAGGGGGGAAACGGTGTGGCGGACGACACGTTTGTGATGCTAACGACGGGGTTGCTGTGTATGTAGGCTGGAGCACTGGCGAACGCAAAGAAGATTGTGATTGAGGACAAGGAGAGCGAGTATGGCTATGTGCACGCTGTGTCTGGACCTGTCGTGATTGCGAACCACATGGTTGGTTCTGCTATGTACGAGTTGGTCCGTGTCGGTCACGACGAGCTGGTTGGCGAGATTATCCGTCTTGAAGGCGACACCGCCACCATCCAGGTGTACGAGGAGACGTGTACGACAGAACCCCCCCCCCCCCCCCCACAAATAAGAAAATATTTTAGTATTGCTGTATTCTCATCTTTTGGTTCTGTTTTTTTTTTATCTATATACAGCCGGTGTGACTGTGGGCGACCCCGTGCTGCGCACAGGCAAGCCACTGTCGGTTGAGCTTGGACCGGGTCTGCTGGAGAACATTTATGATGGCATCCAGCGTCCGCTCAAGAGCATTGCCGACATGACCAAGAGCATTTACATTCCCCGCGGTGTCAACACGCCCGCTCTCGACAGGACGAAGACGTGGGAGTTTAAGCCTACCGGTTTCAAGGTATAGTTTTTTTTAATAATAATACTAATAATTATTAATAATAATTATTTTATTATTATTATTTAATTCTTTTTTCTAATTTTTTTTCTTTTTTCTGCGACTGATGTGTAGGTTGGCGATCACATTACCGGGGGTGATCAGTACGGTATTGTGCAGGAAAACTCGCTCATTGAGCACCGCATCATGTGCCCTCCTCGTTCGCGAGGCACCATCACCTACATTGCCGGTATGTGTACTTTTCTTTCATTCCATTTCGTGCAGAGTAGAATTGAATTATAAAAATTAATATCATAAATGAATGTTATTATTATAATTGTGACCTTACGTTAAATGGTTGGTTGTGTAGGCCCCGGCATGTACACGGTGGAGCAGCCCATTCTTGAGATTGAGTTCCAGGGCCAGAAGACGAAGCTGACCCTCATGCATGTGTGGCCTGTCCGTACCCCCCGCCCGTCCACAGAGAAGCTCGCTGCAAACCATCCTCTTCTTACTGTACGAGCCAATCGAATCAATGGAATTATAATCATAACTACTCACTCATTTGCTTTTTTTTTGTTGCTTTTTGCTTGTTTCATGTGTGTAGGGTCAGCGTGTGCTGGACTGTCTGTTCCCGTGCGTCCAGGGCGGCACCACGGCCATTCCCGGTGCTTTTGGCTGTGGCAAGACTGTCATTTCCCAGGCTCTCTCAAAGTACTCCAACTCCGACATGGTCGTCTACGTCGGTTGCGGCGAGCGCGGGTACGTGTGACTTATTATTTTCGTTCCATTTGCTCACGTTTATTTATTATTGTTTTTGTTGTTGTTGTTCAGTAACGAAATGGCGGAAGTGTTGCGCGATTTCCCCGATCTCAAGCTGACGCTCAACGGTCGCGAACACTCGTGCATGGAGCGTACCACGCTCGTTGCCAACACCTCGAACATGCCTGTCGCTGCGCGTGAGGTAAGATAGTTGTCATTGTTCTCGTCCATTGAACTAACTTTGTTTCTGCTTGCGCGTGTCTAGGCATCCATTTACACTGGCATTACGCTGAGCGAGTACTTCCGTGATCAAGGCTACAACGTCGCCATGATGGCCGATTCTACTTCGCGTTGGGCCGAGGCTCTGCGTGAGATTTCAGGTCGTCTCGCTGAGATGCCCGCCGATTCCGTAAGTGACAAACAAAGAACAAAAAATCTATTCATGTCTGATTCTTATTAATTAGGGCTACCCGGCCTACCTCGGTGCGCGTCTTGCGTCTTTCTACGAGCGCGCTGGCAAGGTCCACGCTCTGGGCTCGCCTAACCGCGAAGGTTCCGTCAGCATTGTCGGTGCCGTCTCCCCCCCTGGTGGTACGTTGTAGTCACACCAAGTCTTTCATCATTGCAGCGGCTCAGACCCACCCACTCTTGTATTGTTCTCCTTTAGGTGACTTCTCCGACCCCGTCACAAGTGCCACTCTTGGCATTGTACAGGTGTTCTGGGGTCTTGACAAGAAGCTTGCGCAGCGCAAGCATTTCCCTTCCGTCAACTGGCTCCTCTCGTACTCCAAGTACGAGAAGTCTCTTGAGGGTTTCTACGAGGAGGTAAGCCCAGCGAGAAGCTACATTGCGTGCGTCTCTACTTTCTCACACACACACACACAAACACTTTCTCTCTCTCTCTCTTTTTTTTTTTTTTTTTTTTTTCCTCTCTCTTTCTTTCTTGCAGTTCGACGCGGACTTTATCCGATTCCGTACGACCTTTAAGGAGATTCTGCAGCAAGAAGAGGATCTTTCCGAGATTGTGCAGCTGGTCGGCAAGGCGTCGCTGGCCGAGTCGGACAAGGTTGTGCTTGAGGTTGCGAAGCTCATCAAGGACGATTGGCTGCAGCAGAACGGTTTCTCGACGTACGATCGTATGTGCCCCTTCTACAAGTCGGTCGGCATGATGCGCATCATTGTGCTCTTCTTTGAGCTCGCCAAGCACGCCGTCGAGTCCACCGCTCAGTCTGACAACAAGATCACCCTTGCCTCCATCAAGGACCAGGTATGTCTCCAAAACGTTAAGAAAAGACACATACAATTCCCTCATTTATTATTTTATTATTTGTGTTAGCTTGGTGACTTGATGTACGAAATGTCGTCGATGAAGTTCCAGGAGCCTAGCACGGGCGAGGCCACCATCAAGGCCCACTTTGCTCAGCTCGCTGAGAAGCTCCAGACCGCCTTCCGCAACCTCGAGGATTGAGCATGTCTTTCTCTGTCCCCCTCTGTGTGTGTTCGTGTGTGTGTGTGTGTGTGTGTGTGTGTGTGTGTGTCTTCGTGACATTTCAAGTGAAAGCTTTTCCTTTTCTTTCGTAAGAAATGCATGAAGCGACTTTAGTTCTCAAGATCAAACAATTAATATAGATTAACTTATTTTTGATTTTTCGTTCACTTTTTTTTCTCTCCCGTGTTTGCACTTTTGCTGAGTATCATCGCATCATGTTGTAACACCGTTGATTGAACCGACTACCTCCTTTTGTCGTTGTCGCTTGGATTTTGCGCGACTTCTTTTTTTGTGAAACACACATCACACGTGTGCGGAAATGCAGCCCTGCAAAGGACTGCCGCTCAGCCCATCATGACCTATGATGGGTCAAGGTAGCATTCTACCGAACGGTGGACGGCGATTGACCCGGGATTGAGTGGTAAGCGAGATTTTCAAATTTGAGTGTTTGACGAAAAAAAAAAAAAAAAAAAAAAAAAAAAAAAAAACAACATATTTTGTCTGGTGATGAAAGAATCTATGCACCACTCTGAAGCGATACGGTGAAGAGTAAATAGAACCTCTAAGAAGTCCTGAGGACACTATATGTTTTGTGGATATCCACATGTGTGTTTTTTTTTTTGTGTGTTTTGGGTTATTGACCGTTCTTGTGACATTGTAGGGCGATTCGCGAATGGCCCTCTTGCGGCGTCTCTTCTGCATTGGGGTAAGTCGTACGCTGAGTGTGTGTGTGTGTGTGTTCTTGTGAGATGATGAGCACTTTTATGACGTTCAAACCAGATCTGCTGCTGAGAAAGAAAAACTTTCGATGGCGATAGAATGTCTCTGATCCAAAACCATTGTGTGGTGTATTTTGCGTTGTGTTGTATTGTATCACCTCCCTGACTGACAATTGTGCTTCAGTTGTTATCTGTAGAGCAAAGGAAAGAAGTATGGACGGCGATGCATCCAGGTAAATCACGGAGAGAGACAGATAGAGAGCGAATCCGTGTGTGTGCGTGCGTGTGTGTGTGTGTGTGATTGTAACTGTGGACAGGTGATGACTCTGATAATTTGCGTCAGATGCTGCAACGGGCCAGTACCTTCCTCATGCCTGGAGGCGAGGCGTTCCCTTTCGAGGGGACACCCGATTGTGGCGCATGCGTGATAAATATTTCGTGTCTGATGTCCCCTTTTACTTTTTGGCGTGTCCAGTTTTTGGTTTCTCTCCTCCTCCAAACACTTACACATTTCTTTCCAGATACACACCGTGCTATTGACGTACCCCGGCCGGGCCTGCCGTTCTATTCACCTACAATACAATGAATATGAATCACTTTCCTTCTAATAAATAATAATAAGTTTAAAATTGTACTTTTATTTTACAATGATCACAGTCGATGTGCAACTGTCACGCAGTGGCGCCTACTTTGTGGGCGAGATGATACGCTGTCGTGCGATTATATCCAATCGTGGCACGGAAACAGGGACTCTGGCGGGTCTCTTTGCCCGTCTCCACTGCACTCGCGCCTCCAATCCCAAGTGGGTGAAGAAAGACTCACTGGTGACTTTTGACAAGGAACATGGGGCGGTGGCGGCCGTGGCAAAGGAGAGCGATTCACTTGAAATGCAGTCGACAGAAGCATTTCCCTGGAGAGCCAAAGGTGACCAAGCCACGTTGGATGGTGCCAGTTGGTGTATGTGTAGTTCATGCGTGCGTGTGTGGCGCATGTGCTGGTCTCGACCGTCTCACCGACGTGTTGTTATGTAGACGGTTTGAGTGATGCGCAGTTGCTTGAGTCAAGTGCGCTCCATGAGATTGTGCGCGGCCTCTCACTGGCCCCGGGCGCCCAGGAGAAAGGTACGAACAATGAGGGGGGTGGGCTGAGCGGCACAGAATGAACAACTCATGATTGTGTTTGTTTTAGCACTCTTTTCGTTTCGGCTCGCAAGCGATGTGCCAACACACAGTGGCCTGGCTATTGCCTACACCTATCACATTGCAGTCGCAGCTATTGTCGACGAAGACGTGCCTGTAAGACTCATGGTGCCCGTGCGGGTGTTCTATGTGAGACCAGGTAGGTGAAAGGTGCGACTGACCGCTGCTAACATAACAATTATGTGCGACGGTGTGTTACAGAGGCATTTGTGGCGTCACAAGCAATTGAAGAGGAGGATATCAGTAATATGGAGAATCCTGTTCAAGATTGGTGGACAAGCAGCAATGGAGCAGCTCAGTAAGTGGATAGAATGGGGAAATTTACGCGTTGTGCGACGTTCTCGTTTGTTTTTTTCTCTCAGAATCACAGATGAACCACTAATGGAAACGCTACAGAACGCACGAATACAACTACGACAGCGGATGCGAAGAGGTGGAGAAGGAGGGGAAGGCGGAGGGGGAGGGGGAGTAGGAGTAGGAGGCGGGCCAGGAGGAGGAGGGGAGGGAGAGGGAGGGGACGGACGGGGAGTGGGCGCACTTGTTGATGCGATTGCGTATGAGGCGGCGACGGAGAGTGCCGCGCACGGCCGCAGTACGCACACAATGCGCGTTTCATTCCACGCACGCATTTACTTCTTTTATTTGTATTATGTGTTTTTTTTCTTTTTTTTTCTTTTTTTTTTTGTAGGTACGTATAATATTGGCAGTGGTCATTCACGCGTGTGTACCTTCAAACTACGCAAGGTTCGAGCAAGACAACATTTTTTGTATCTCATACTCATCACCACCCCCTCCTTCTCTTCCTCCCCACCATCAGCCGTATGTGCGACTTGGGGAACTGTTTACTGGCACCTTTGACTTTTCACGGGCAACTGTGCCCTGTTTTCGTCTGTGTGTGTCTCTGGTGCGCACCGAACGACTCTGTGACGAACTGCTGAGCGGCCCCTCCACACCCGTAAACGAAGCAAAGTGCACTGTCCTCGAACAACACAAAGTGTAAGAGACAGACAAGTGTGTGTGTGTGTGTGTGTGTGTGTGTGTGTGTGTGTATGTATGTGGGTGTGTGTGTGTGTGTGTGGGTGTGTGTGTGTGTGTGTGTGATAGAGAGAGGAGGAAGAAAGAAACAACGTGATCGAGCGAAAAAGGGAGAGGAGAGAAACAAAGCGATCTAGATAGATAGATAGAGAGAGAGAGAAAGGAAGGAGAAAGGAACACGGTGATAGAGAGAAGATGATACACATGTAGAAAGAACCATAGCACTCAACGTCCCACTTTGCTTGTGCAGATGTGCAAATCACCGCAAATGTGACTTTGCTCTGGTTGTTCCCTTTGAAGAATCGCAGACGTTCAGCACATCACTTGGTACGAGTATTTTTGTGCACAGCAATTGAAGTGTACTTATGGTCGTACTGCGTTTTCTTGCGTGCAGTGAGTGTACAGTGGTCCATTCGCATTGACTTTGTAACACAGCCCCTCAGCGACACCACCACCAGTAGTAGTCATACACCCACTCTGGGTCCCACTCCACCCACTGCCACTGCGCCTGATTCCCAGGCATTGCTCTTTGCCGCAGGGCCCGCCCCCCTCGCCGCCTCTCTCTTATCCTGGACCCTTCCCATCGTGGTCCTCCCTATGCCACCCTCGTAACCTATTGAAGAAGCCAAACACTGTCCAGTTCTGTAATATGTAATATATAAAGTCTAGTGATGCGGCAGGAGCGTGTCAAGGTATTCGCGCGTCGCATCAGCAAGCACGTCCTCATGCAAGCGCAGAGGATTGTTGAAGAAGGATGCAGAGGCATCCTCGTCAATTAGATGTGTTCCCATCAGTTGGAGCAGCCCGGCCTCGTCGCTACCTTCGTAATAGTACACACGCAGCCCAATGGGCGTGGCCAACAGACGAGTGAAGTATTGCAGGAACAACTATGTAGGATGGAGAGATATTTCAGAGAGTGACACTGTGACGACCATCCATTGACACACCTCCTTCTTGTGCGCCATATGGCTGCCAGTAATGCCCACATGAACGTTTTCCCACTCGTCTGTGCTCATCTGTGCCTTCCAGTCGAGCACCTGAAAGTGCACTGCGTTGAGCTGTGCAATCGCCGCCTGCTCGACATTCGCCTGCACATACGCCAGCGTCGACTGTGTGAATGCGTCTAGTTGAGCCCGTGTCACCGAGCCACTGCTCAATACTGACTGAAATGGGGGGCAAACAAGTGATTTATTAGACTGAATAGTCTCCTATGCACAAAACAACTTTTAAGGCGTCTTTGTTTGTTATACCTTTTGAAACCCACTGACGACTTTGTACAGGCTCATCTCAATTGCAACAAGAGAGGGCGGAAAGGTTGACGGCACAACGCCAGCAACGGCATCGGACAAGTCGATGAGACGAGTCAAGTTGCTCTTGACATCGACAGACAGAGGTTCGCCCGTCGCCTGTGCGGTCAACAGCACAAAGGTACACAGTGCCATATGGTCCATAATCTACGTTCTCTTTCGTCATGAGTCGGCGCGCTGTGCCGCAAACGCCTACCTTGGTGTTGGTGTAGAGGGGAGGGGTCACGTCGACCGTGGTGCGCGTCCCGTTGCGCAGCATGACGAGGTTGTCGCCCTCAATCAACAGCACTGGACCATTCTGCCGTGCTCGCTGGCCCAATACCAGCCGCGTCGCATTGTAGACTCCATGAAAACTGCAACCATCACCGAGAGTGTCAGGGTTAGGACGGAAGAGAGCGCATGAGGGCGTACAAGTTGTTGAGTTCATCGAGAGGGTTCGAGGACATTGACACCTCAGGCGCAGACGAAAAAGGACATGCAGACTGCGCAGTGGCACTGATCGTAAAGAGAATGGCAAGTGTAAGCGATACACAACGTCGCATGGTGAAACAAAGTGATAGTAATAAGTATTAATACGTAATAATATTTTTAATAGTGAAAAGATCAACAA
This sequence comes from Ministeria vibrans ATCC 50519, assembly GCA_943704425.1. Taxonomy (NCBI): domain Eukaryota; class Filasterea; order Ministeriida; family Ministeriidae; genus Ministeria; species Ministeria vibrans. Next base: position 64,634 of record CALSCP010002097.1, read on the forward strand.
AATTCCCAAAACTTTTCACCACAAAAGGGTTAAAACTCTGAATTGAGCCAGTAGTGTGACTGGTGACCCTACTTCTTAATCCTTAGTCTCCTTACAGAATACTGAATAACAATCTAATCTCTATTAGAGTGAGTTTCCATTTCAAAAGTTAGTTTTGTTTACAAATCATATCACACAATATACACACGAAGCGTGCACACGTCACACACGGTAAAGGGAGGGAAGGAGACTCTCGAGTCTCTTGTGTCTCCAGAGAAACGACTAAGACACGGTCAGATCGTGTCAGTAGTCGACGCCTCGACGAAGTTGACTCAGGCCGAGTGCGTTCACATCGCCCTGTCGTCGCGCTCGCTCCGTTTCTCCCGGCGTGTAATTGCTCTTGAGAATTCGAACAATGGTGTCGTGGCTGACTTTGTAGAGGCGCGACAGTTGAGAGATGGACATCTTTTTCTCCTAGAGAGTGTGTGATGCACAATGTTTGAGTGTGTCGCTCATTGTGTACGTTGCACATCATTTTTGTACGGTTGCCAGAACACGAATGTGTTCCATAGTCTCGTAGGGAAGCATGTTGCGAAAGGAGCGTCGCGGAGGCTTGCGGGGCCCTTCGGCTGGGGCGTCGTTGGCGTGCGACGGACGTTGAGCCAGTGCGATTTTCTCGTCGATCTTGGATGGGTCGCCAGCGACGACCACACGACGCGGGCCCCATGGTAAGACGGGATCTACCACCAACGTTGGGTCGACAGGAGGTGTCGAGGGGGCGGGTGTCTCTTCTGCTTTGTCTTTTGCGTGGGAGTCGACAGCTTTTTGGGATTTAGTCGCAAAGCAACGCTGATCCAGTGCATATCTCAACGCCACGCGCCGAGGTTGCGCGGTAGCCAGACGTATCATAATGTAGACAGAAAGAGAGCGGGAGTGTGGGAGAGAGGAAAATGAATAATTGTTAATTAATTCAGTTTTTTTCATTTAGTTGTTTGTTATGGATCACGGCCAGTGCGGCTGCCACCAGCGTGCCCCTCAACAGCAGAGTGTTCACCAAACCTTGGATGAAATGGACTTTGAGCGGAGTCTGTGCGGCGCAAGTAAGTTTGTATGAAGAAACTCAATTTTGCTGTATCGTCTCGTTTGCGTTGTGTAGTCGCTCTCAATGACACATCGCGTGTTGAGAAACTCTTGGAACATGCTAGCGTTGATGTTAACCAGCAAGACTCGGCTGGATATTCTCCGCTGGTGAGACAAATGTTTCCCAAAGTGATATCCCAACACCCACTCACGTCAACGTAGCACTATGCGACTCGCCAAGGACACGCGGAGACGTGCCGACGGCTGTTAGCAAAGGGGGCCAGACGAGATGCGAGTACGACTGGTCTGTGTCGATGTGTGTGTGTGTGTGTGTGTGTGTGTGTGTGTGTGTGTGTGTGTGTGTGTGTGTGTGTGTGTGTGTGTGTGTGTGTGTGTGTGTGTGTGTGTGTGTGTGTGTATGTCTGCCGTGTGTGATTGATTCTTTTTTTTATTGTACACAGTTGCCCACCGTCATGTTTTACGATTACTACGCCATGCAGTTTGTCGGCATGTGGCTAACGCTGAGCAATCGGTTCCGGTCGCTCAACGAACGCGTTTTGTGCATTCTTACGACACTGCGCTGTACGGGCGTTGTGTGCATCCTGCTCTATGTCAACAAGTACTTTGGGTTTGAGAGCGACTGGGCCATCCTCGTGTGCTACTCGCTCTTCATGATCATTGGTGGGTACTTCTTTGCCGTCAGTTTCAGTCAGGCGGCCGCCAAGTTTGAGGGAGGTCCGTCTCGTGCGCGTGTTGCGACCATTATGAATGTGTGTTATTTCACCTCCGTCATCATTGCTGTCATCTTCTCGCTGACTTGGGTTGATAAGATTCCCAAGAAGACCTGATGGTTTTGCTTGTGTTGTAATTGATAAAAAGAAGTTTTTTTTTTTCGTTTATATTCCGACACTGTCGTTGTTCTGAACTTCTGATAGCTGTCTCAAAAACTGAACCTCGAACTACTAGACAGGCTCCTAATTTGAATCAGTGATCTGTCTGATCAGTCGGTCTTTTGATCGTTCATGATTCGTCACTCTTTCTTTGACTTTTTTTATCTTCGTCTCCCTCTCCCTTTACCACCCCCTCCCTTCCTTGATCGATCGTATCAAGCATGAGTGCGGGGTTCTTTCGTGTACGTGCAGTCACAGAACGAAATGAAATGAAATGATTCTCAATCTTTCACGATTGTAGGGAACGTCGACGGACCAAGACTCACGGTTCAAGGACAAAAAGAAGGCTCTGATGAAGCAGATGAAGTTCCCTGAAGTCTACGACGAAGGGGTAAGCGATCGTCGTCGAAACGCACAAAATGCTCTCTGTCTCTCTCTCTCTGTCTCTCTCTCTGCTCTCTCTGTCTCTCTGCTCTCCTCACACCTCGTGTAGAAGGTTGACATGCGCCGGATCAAGTTGGACACGATGAAGCCGTGGATTACGCGCAAGGTAGGGCTTTGCAGCTCATGCAACGATCGCATCGACACTTTAAACCTCAAACACGCTCTTTTCCGACCGTCTCTGTGTGTCGCGCAGGTGTACGAGATAGTTCAGGACGAGGTGGTCCCCGAATATGTCTTCAACCAACTTGAGGCACCGGTAATGAGCCAACAGAGAGCGGCGACCGATTAAACGCGAATTTGCGTAGTTTCCTAATCCGCGTGAGATGCAAATCAATCTGACGGGATTTCTCGAGAAGAACACCAAGCCGTTTATGGCGGCGTTGTGGACGATGCTGCTGAGTGCACAAGCGAGCCCCACAGGCATTCCCGCGGAGTTGTTGGAGGAGAAGAAGCAAGAAATTCGAGCGCGCAAGGAGGAGGAAAACCGCATTTCGGGGGCACTGCAGCAGCGACCGGAGATTGCAGAGGCAGCGCGGAGGGCTCGGGAGAATGCAGAGCGACTGCGGAGTGCACAGAAGACAGAGAAAGAAGGGGAGGAGAAGAAGGGTGCGGGAGAGGAGGAAGATGAGAGAGCGCACGACCGTCACACGTCTCGTCGGTACGCAATCCAAACGCTCGGTTCATGTTTGAAACACTCTTTTTGTACGCTTTGTGTAGGAAATCGCATTCACGGTCTCCATCGCCGCGTCGTGGTCGGGATCGTGGTCGGGATCGGGATCGGGATCGGGATCGGTCAGACTATCGCTCGTCGCGTCGTCGTTCTCCCTCCCATTCGCGTTCCCCTTCGCCCGACCACCGTCACCGCTCGTCGCATCGTCGCCGCTCACGCTCACGCTCTCCCACCCGGTACAGTAGCAGCAGTAGTCGTCGATCGTACCGGTCATCATCGTACCGTGGCCATCGTGGTGGCGGTAGCGGTCGCGACTCCTCCTACAACGGTCGTTCGCGTCGCTCTCGCTCCCCGCCTTCTTCCCGTCGGTATCAACGACGCTCCTCTCGCTCACCGTCTCCTCGCTACAATGGACGTCGCGGCAGGTCGAGCCCGTCTCCCGCGCGTCGTCGCTCTCCGTCCCAGTCCGTCTCGCCCACTAATAATCTCGACAATTGGCGCGAACGCACACCCGAATCGACAGCTAAGGAAGCCCTCGCCGCCAGTGACGAAAGCGAAGATGTCGTACTCAAATTGCGTGAGAGAGCTTTGCGCGAAAAGCTCCTGAGTGCACGGAAGGAGAAATAAAAACGAGAATACGAAAGTTTTGATTGTGTACATTTTTTTTTGAAAAAAGTTACAGTGTCGAAAATCAGAGATTATTCGATGGCGGTTCGGGTTCTTCTGCCTCTGGGCCCTCAATGACATTCTTCCACCCCTTATTGGCGGCTGTCACCTGCCGGTAGTTCTCAGAGAGCACAGGAATATCCTAAAAATGCAAACGTGTCAAAAAAATGAGAACTTCAATCGTTTGTTATGGGCAATTTGATAAGTACGCACCTGAACCATCGCATTGACCATCATCTTGACGCCCTCAAGGGCAGCTCGCAGCCTCCGCAAGTGTTGTAGTTCTTCCTCCTGCAGTAGAAATGAGATGTGAAAAATGTTGAGTGTGTTTGGGACCTGAGATGACATTTGGGAGAGATAAAAGCCAAGAAGACCAAAGAGCACGCCAGGAAGATACCAGCAAGCAAGAGGAGGGAGATGCAGAAATGAATATAATAATAATAATAATAATAATAATATTATTATTATTATTATTATTATTATTCATTTTTATTATTGATTTGAGAGTTTACTCAATGTCAAACAAGACATTAGACAAAACAAAGAAAAGCACAATACTTCCGCCGTAGGCTTCCAGACAAAGAATGTTCCGAAAGAAGCTCATAGACCCATGGATACACCCATGAGAGGAATGTACGGAGGAACAGTTATTATTTTGATTTTTGGAAGAGTCTCAACAAGTCAGAAATCAATATTTCATTCGTATTTCCTACACATTCGATGATTTCGGATCATTCGCAAGAGTCTCTTCTTCTCCATTTTCTTCGCTTTCTTGAGCCTCAGCTTCTTCGGCCGGGTTCGCCGCGGACGACTCGTCGGGTGTCGCCTGCACGGTCGTCTCATCGGCAATCTCTTGTGTCGTCTCATCTTGTGTCGTCTCATCTTGTGTCGTCTCATCTTGTGTCGTCTCGTCGCGTGTCGTCTCCGGTGTCGCCTCGTCTTGTGTCGTCTCGTTGTGTGTCGTCTCCGGTGTCGCCTCGTCTTGTGTCGTCTCGTCGTGTGTCGTCTCCGGTGTCGCCTCGTCTTGTGTCGTCTCATCTTGTGTCGCCTCATCTTGTGTCGTCTCGTCATGTGTCGTCTCCGGTGTCGCCTCATCTTGTGTCGCCTCATCTTGTGTCGTCTCGTCATGTGTCGTCTCCGGTGTCGCCTCGTCTTGTGTCGTCTCCGGTGTCGCCTCGTCGTGTGTCGTCACCGGTGACACCTCATCTTGTGTCGTCACCGGTGTCGTCTCATCTTGCGGCGTGGTCGGTGTCGTCTCATCTTTCGGCGTGGTCGGTGTCGTCTCGACTTGAGCTTTCTCGTCTTCTTTTGTCTCTTGAGCTACTTCCTCCTCGGTGGTCTTCTGCGCCATCTCGTCGTGTGTCTTCTCCTCTTGTTCTTCTTTCGACTCCACTTGTGCATCTTCTTGCTCCGCTATCTTCTCTTCATGCGTCTCCACCTGTTGTTCTGCGACCACCACTATTTCTTCTACCTCATCCCTGAAACCAACCCCCCTCCGCACAACAGCATCAGTCTCCTCCAGCACTGCAACACTTCCCTCCTTCTCCGCACCCACACCGGCAACATCTCTATTCTTACTCACCGCTTCCTCTTTCTCCTCCACAATCGACTGCGCTGTCGCACTCACACTATTTCCACTCATTCCTCCTCCACCCTCTTCCATTGTCCTCCTTCTCTCCTTCTCACTCCGATACTTCTCATAACCTCGCACAATGACCGGGTGATTCAGCAGCTGCGTTGCGGTCATTCTCTTCGCAGGATTGGTCGTCAGAAGCAATCGAATCACTCCTCGCATTTCATCCGTTAGGGCATGGTAAGCAGGACTCGTCGCAACATACCTACCATACACACATAAAAAGTAAACGACAGAGTAATCGAGACAAAAAGAGACACTATTGTGCAGCTGTACCGTCCTTCTCTGATTCTCTTGACGACGTCCACTTCATCGTTGCCTGGAAACGGATGTGCACCCACCACCGCAATATAGAGCAGTACTCCAACAGTCCTAGAAAGGCACAGACAAAAACAAATTAATACAGGTACTTTAATAAAACCACACTATAAACCACTCACTCTCACTCTGTCACTCGCTCAATGTCACTCACTCTTGCGTATCGTACCACATGTCAACGGGCGCAGAGTGGACTTCGCCCCGAGCCACTTCGGGTGCCCAGTACTTGACGGTTCCCGCCGGATCCACAAACCCTTCTTTGGGTTTCGACGTAAACCGGCTGTATCCAAAATCAACCATCTAAGACGAGTGTATGAGTGGGGCGAGAAGGCGAGAGCGGGAATACTTTGAGCACAGCCGCTTCTCCTTTGACATCAAACAGAATGTTGTTGGGCTTGAGATCGCGATGGACAATCCCCAGACTGTGCAGGTACTCCAGACCGCGCAACAGCTGTGTAAAGATGTGTCCCATATCCTCCTCACTCATAGCACCCTACAAGTACAAGAGAGTATTAGTGTGGGAATGTAATGAACACAAACAGAGATGCAAAAAGAGAGGGAGCGGGAAAGGAGGGCGAAAGAAACAAAGTGATAGAGAGAGAGAGAGAAAGGAGGGAGAAAGAAACAAAGTGATAGAGAGAGAAGAAACAAAGTGATAGAGAAAGAAACAATGTGATAGAAAATGAGGGAGAAAAAACAATGTGAGAGAGAAAGAGAACCAAAGTGACAGCATGTTGTTATTGGGTGTGACTAAGCGTGTACCTTCTCCATCATATCAACGAGTTCTCCTCCTTTGCACATTTCCATCACCAAATACAGTTTTGTGCGTGTATCAAACACCTAACCACGCACAAAGAAAAGATTGTTTTGAGCAAAGAAACACACACACACACTCACTAAGTACGTCGATCAATTTGACAATGTGAGGATGTTCCGCCAATTTGAGCACTGCAATTTCCGACAAGAGGCTCTACGCACATACATATTCATTATATATATATGTTACATTATTAGAATGGATGTACACACTAACTCTGCTGCGTGTTACAACCTACCTCTTTTTCTTCGTCGTCCAGTGTGGTCTTGTCGATGATCTTGATGGCAACTGCTTTGTCTGTGAGGCGCGAGTAGGCACTGTGCACTGTGGCAAATGCCCCTGAGCCCAGGTCCGCTGACTCGTTGATGACATACAATGTGTCGATGTCACGTTGCTAAAGTACACAGTCATGGTTCAATTGATTGAGCGTTCTGTCCATAAACAACACGATATTATGTGTTTGACGTACTGCTGCTGCAATGAGGAGTCGCGAGTACCAGAGCTGGAGGGTTTCTTCGTCGTCTGCGTAGACCACTCGCTTGTACTTGGCATAATTGGTTGTGATCTCAATGCCAAACTCGAGGTTGGGACGCACAATGCCCACGGTGGAGCCGGTGGTGGATCGACGAGGCGTCGTGTTGTTTTGGGGTGTCTTGGTCAATAGTAGCGGGGGTGGAGAAGGGAGGAGGTGTAGAGGGTCCTCGGAGTCGCTGTCCATACCATGCGGGGTGATCCAGCCGGGCTCAGGCGAGTGTACTTTGGGTGAGGTGGGCTGGGACTGGCGGCCGGGTGTGCCGAGGGACGACGCAGAGTAATGGCCTACGGGCGAAGTGCTACTGGTACGTGGGGTGCCCTTGCCGCCTTCTGTGGTCGAGTTGCGCAGGGACACATAGGAGCCACCGAGATAGTACGCTCCCAGTGGTTTGGTGTCTTGCTCGCGCGCAAACTTGTACAAGTAGTGGTTCTTCAGGACGTAGTAACGACGCACGTAAGGCCGCAGGCCCGAGCGGGACACGCCCACCAGATGGCCCCGCAATGTGTTGCTGGTTGTGCCAATCGTCGACGCGCGCTACTCAGAGTAGACGCAAGTGAGGAACAAACAAGATTAGAATTCAGTGCGTTTCTATACCTTTCTCATTTGGTTCTCGTGCAAAGTGAAAATGTCACTTTTCAAAATGGATTTTTCAATCGTGGGATTCTTCTGGAGCCAACACTGAAACTCCTACAGAGAAAGAAAAAAGAAAGAAAGAAAAAAGAAAGAAAAAGAGAAAGAGAGAAGAGAGAGAGAGAAAGAAAGAAACGAGAAGAGAAAGAAAGAAAGAAAGAAAGAAAGAAAGAAAGAGAGAGAGAGAGAGAGAGAGAGAGAGAGAGAGAGAGAGAGAGAGAGAGAGAGAGAGAGAGAGAGAGAGAGTGTGTGTGTGTGTGTGTGTGTGTGTGTGTGTGAGAAACGTAATAGAGAGAGAAGGAGGGAGAAAGACCCAAAGTGATAGGGAGAGAGAGAGAAAGAGAAGAGAAAACACAAAGTGATAGATAAAATAGGTCAATGACAAAAAATAAAACGAAACTGTGTCGCGAAGGTTTACCTCCTTGGAGAGCTTGGCGTCGGCGTGCATGCCCTTGAAGGCATCGTCGACGAGCAGACGGTGGACGGCTTCCTTGTCGGCAATGAGCTCCTCCTTGCGGCGCTCTCCACCTGCCACAGCTGGATCGTCCTTGTCAAGGAGAAACGATGATGCGTCGACAATGTCTGCGGCTGCGTGCAGAGATGACGCAAGGACAGCTGTCATTTCGCTGCGTGAGACACCCTCATCGTCCGCCAGATTGAACAGTTCAAAGAGAAACGAAGCCTTGCTCTCAACACTACAACAACAAGAAAGAAGAAGAGGGGTTCAGTCCAAAAACAGACATTAAAAAAAGCGCGCTGGCGGGCGTGCGCAGTACCTGCCGCCCATGATGAGGGCCAGGCCACAGATAAACTCCTCGTAGTCGATGACGCCATTTCTCTTGCCTACACACCCACAGTCACGCCCCACGCCTCTCTCTGATCACAGTGTGTGTGTGTGTGTGTGTGTGTTGCGTACGATCAAACGCGTTGAAGAGGCGCTCCCCAAGCATGCCAGGCATCGGAAAGTACTGCAGACTGTGTGAAGCGAAGCGACTGCGTCATAACCCTTTTTGTCTTTGTCTTTCCCTCTTTCTTACAATGTCTGTCGGTCAATCGTCTTGTCCTTGCTGCGGCGCGCCAAATCCTTGAATGTCTTTTGCAGCCAGTGAAGTTCCTGGGCAGAGACTGCGAAAGGAAGAGAAAACAAAGACAGAGTGACGAGAAGAAGAAAAAAAAAGGGTTTTCGCGATTGTCATCAGATAAGTAATTAGTGGGAGATGCTAGGAAGGAAGGCGACGACCATGTACGCAGGGGGAAGGGTGTGTATGCGTGGGAGTTGGGATTGGCGTTGGATGAGAGTCGATTTAAGTTCAGATAAGTGATAAGGAAAAAAAAACCCAAAAAAAGCGACAAGCGCTGTTTAGAGCAGAGGAGGGGGCGACGCCGCGGAGGAGGGGCATCTGGATGATCATAGTAGAGGGGATTGGAAGCGCAGGGAGGCGCGATGAGCGACAACGCGCGAAAATGGAGAGATTGTGTTGGTTGACAGGATGTCACGTAAAAACGACAAACACAGAGAGAGAGAGACACACACACACACACACACAGTCACACAAAGGCGATCGTACAAAAGCGGATAGCCGCCTTATACTCCGCCCGGAGCTGCGTGCTTTGCATCATCCCCATTTCGGAAGAGACGCGAAGGAGAAGCGACAGTCCTCAGGAGCCAGCGAATGAAAAGAATAAGTTTGATTTGTCAGTCGAATTCATTATTCAACCGACTAAACCTCGTCTGCCTCTTCGCTGTCCATGTCTGGCTTGCTCTAGGGTGCTCTATTCTATCATCTATAGACTTCCTTATGGCGTTTGAATGTCGACAAGTGAGACTTGAGAGTTGACCCACCCTGTGAGCGGATGAGCTTTTCTTCCGTCCTTGCGCGCACCGCACAGTGCACACGCGGACAAAATTAGAACGAGCTGGGGTGCGCTGTGAGGGTCGCAGAGTTAAAAGGTTAAAGTTATTGTTCTACATTTTCTCGTAAGTCAGCGAATGACCACATTCGGTACATGTCTTGGTGTAAGTATCGTCAGCCTCGTTGCACACCTCCTCGTCGTACACATGCTCATGTACCCCTTTCCCTTTCCCGCTACCCACACTGCTCAGTCGCGACCCATTGACGCGCTTCCGTAACTTGGCAATATTGCTCTGCAGTCGCTTCTCGTGCACTCCCGCGCGTCGTTGCTTCCGTCGCTCAATCTCCTCTTCAAGTCCATCTTCCCCCCCAAACCGCTCAAAAGACCGTCGCTCAACCTACCAAATATACACACAAATAAAATATCAAATCACACAATACTTTAGTATTATTATTATTCATTCACGTTCAACTCACCTGACAGACCAAATACAGCTTCATATTGTTCCACGTCGCATGATGCGGGTTCTTCTTTAGCACAAAGGGCAACGGCGGACGCTCAACATTGCGTTGTGCCTCCCGTCGCTTTGCCTCCGCCAACACCTCTCGCTCCTCCTTTTCACTCATTCCCTTCTTCTTCACCTGCTGCTTCTTCTTCTTCTTCTTCTTCTTCTTGTCGTCTACCTCCTCTTCTTTTTCTTCCTGTTCTTCCTCTTGCTCTTTTTTCTCCTTCTCACTCTGTTCCAGTGCCTTCACCGCCTCCGCATCGCGCTTTGCCTCCTCCGCCTCCCTTGCGCGCTCCCGTCGTCGCTCGTCCTCTTCAAACTTCAACTTATCCTCCATGGTCTCAAGTGGCACCTCTATGTCCCCAGTTGATGCTCCCTGATTGGTGAGCGACCGGTCGCGTCCGCCCAGATCCGCATCCGTCAATAGATACTCCTTTTGTGCGTCTCCTTTGGTGATCAGCGAGTATCGCTCTTCCGTATCCTTGCGCTTGCAGGGATTGCACACACTCACGCCAAAGTAGCGTGCCAGATACGACTCAACAAAGGCCGTGAGGCAGTCTTCGCACCTGAGCATGTCGCCCGTCACAATGCCCGTTTGCTCTACCCCCCACAGTCAACAACGACATAGAAACGATTCTCACAAAATCCACTTACTCTCCAGCTCTTCGCGTTGAGCGCGCGCCTTCTCAATGCGGGCGTGCCGTGCGGCCTCCGCAGCATCCTCGCCGTCTTCCTCGGCCAGGAAGTAGCCAGCGTGCGAGTCACGCTCAAACAGAGACATTCGAGTGCGTTTGCGCCGTTCCTTCGACCGCTCCTGCGCATCAGGCTCGCTCGACATGGACCCAGCCTTCCGCTTGACCGCCTGGCAGAGGGAGGGGATGGTTGTGTGAGTGTGTGCTTGAGTGGCTGTGCTCGCTTTGTCCCACTTGGTTGCGCAGTGTCTTCGCCTTCTCACGGTTCACGCGTATTCTCTCCTGCTGCTCCACCGTCAGCCCATTGCTAGGCCCTGCTTCATTGTCGGACATGCCAACGTCCAATAAAAGTGAGTGAAAAGTGAAGGTGAACTGGTCTGTCTCACTGGTGAACTGATGAGTGACTGAATCTCAGAGTGTGATCTTGTCATTCCTTTATTCCCTTCATTTATTCGTTTCAAATTTATTTAAAGGTGGTCCTCCCACCTCTCCTTCTTGCTCCCCTTCCTTCCGCTCCTTTCACGCGCCCTCCTCGCACCCGTTCCATGCCCCGATCGTCCGCATCGCCGTCTCCTTCGCCGCGACGACGATCGGCCTCGCCGAGTCGCAAGTCTCCTTCCCGTAGCAAGTCTCCAAGTCGTGCCACCAAGTCCGAGTCGCCCGCAGTGAAAGGTACGTCACAAAAACCCCAAAACTGTAACGTTTCGTTTTTCTTTTCTTTTTTTTATCTTCTTTTTGTCAACTTCTAACCTTTCTGACCCTTTTTTTGTGGATTTCATGCAGTACCCAATGCGACAACGTCGATTGTTCGTCGACAACGCAAGCGGCACGATTCCAACAGCAGTGGTAAGTGCGCTGGACCGAAAAATAAGGAAACATTTGTATCACATCTCATCCCAATGTTTCGCATTATCATTATGTGACGCACAGCGGTTGTGTACAGCGACGATCCGGACGTGACCGGAGTCGAGGGGTTCTCCCAGGGAGAGACGGAGGCGCGCGACGCCGGTGCTGCCGTGTACGTCAACTCGAACTTCTTCGACGACGGCACTGTCTCCTTCTTCTGGCGCCCCCACACACGTACCCGTGTCATTTGTGTGTCACCACTCAATCATACTGACTTTCCCCTCCTCCTTCTCTCTCTATCACCTTGTCTCTCTCTCTCTCTCTCTATCACCTTGTCTCTCTCTCTCTCTCTCTCTATCACTTTGTTTCTTTCTCCCTCCTTTCTCTCTCTCTCTCTCTCTCTCTCTCTCTCTCTCTCTCTCTCTCTCTCTCTCTCTCTCTCTCTCTCTCTTCCCTCTTTCCGTTCCAGTGACCATGCTGGCGATCATCGTGGGCGGCATCATCTACGCGGCCTTCTACCTGGGTGACTCGCCCGATCCCGCTGCACACGTCAAGCGCGGCCTCACCGCCGCACTCATCGTCTATCTCATCACCATGACTACCCATCTCAAGGACGGTCCTTTTTACAGACCTCATCCGGCCGTGTGGCGTCTTGTGTTGGCCCTCTCCATCATCTATCTTCTTTTTATGGTCTTTTTGCTGTTTCAATCCTTTGTACGACTCGCAAATCAAAAGTGTGTGCGCACTTGTAACACTGTGTGTCGTGACTCCAACAGGACAATGTGCGTAAAATCCTCACAGCAATTGATCCAAGCCTGCATTCAAAGCCCGTTGAGAACAACTACTGCGTCGACTGTTCCTTCCTCAACGACAACTACACATGGTTTTCATCCGCCTTTCTCGAAAAGGTAAAGGGATAATACTCTTATTTCATTAAATTTATTATCATTTTTGGGGTTGGTTGGTGTGTATGTATCTATGGTGCGAGTGTTGGGTTTGAATCTCTCTCACTGATTCCCTATGATACTATCAATATCACATGTATTCTGCAGCACCACATCATATTTTTTACTCAATTTTTCACCCTCTCCTTAGATCGACATCTTTGTGTTTGCACACGCAATGGGCTGGTGGGCCAAGGCCCTTATCATCCGTGACCGCTATGTCCTCCTGACAATGTCTGTTGCCTTTGAGTTTCTTGAGCTGACCTTCACTTATCATCTTCCCAACTTTGCAGAGTGTTGGTGGGATCACGTAAGTGGAATGTATATAGTTTGTGCGCCAATAGATTTTCTATAGTGGATTTTGGATTTGATCATTTGCAATTGGGGCGGTCTCGAGCTGGGAATGGCGACTGCGCGGTGGCTCGAAATGAAGGTCAGACACACACAAACACATGTGTGACATATTTTAAAATTGAATTAGGAATACTGTTGGAGGGGACTCTGGAGCATTTCGACGTAAGACAGCAAACAACACAAGTGCAAAAGGAGAGAGAAAGAAAGAAAGAGAGAGAGAGAAAGAAATAAAGAGAGAAGTGTTGGAGAGAGAAAGGAGGGAGAAAAAAACAAAGTGATAGAGAGAAGTGATAGGGAGAGAGAAACAAATAGAAGAGGAGAACCAAATAGAAAGAGGAGAAACAAATAGGAAGAGATGAAGCAAATAGAAAAAGGAGAAGGAAACAAGAGAGGTGTAACGGTGGTTTTTATAGGTACAAAGGCAAGTTGCGTCGTGCTGCGGCCCAGTTCACTCCGTACAAGTGGGATGCATTTCATTTTGACGCTAGTTCCAGTCTGAAACGTTTTATTTCTGTATGCACTTTCAAACAGGCGGAGACATTAGGACATGCATATAACTGACTCTGATTTGTTGTTGGCTTAGGTTACTTTGGTTGTTTTCGTGTTCCTGTTGAACGAATGGAATGCGTTCTACCTCAAAGCAGTGCTGTGGCTTCCTCATGTACCTTTCCCCAACTCATTTGTACTATAACGCTTATTTGCATCGTTTTAGGACCATTGGTTTAACATTATTCGATTGTACTTTTGGGGTGCAGTGGGCGCAGTGGCAATGCGCGAAGCTTATGACTTTTGGGCTATCGAGTATCAATATTTCACCAGAAACCATATAGTCTCACTCATGTATATATTTTGTTCTCTTCTCTCTCTCTTCTCTCTCTCTTCTCTCTCTTTGTCCATCTGTCTCTTTGTCCATCTGTCTCTTTGTCTCTCTGTCTTTCTCTGTCTTTCTCTGTCTTTCTCTGTCTCTCTCTCTCTGTCTCTCTCCCTCTCTCTATCTCTTTTTTCTCTCTCTCTGTTTCCTTTAGGCGCCAGAAGACACTGGGACAACAGGCGTGGCTTGCGCTTGCTATGATTGTCGTTGAGTTTCTTGTGGTGATCAAGTTTGGCGGCGAGCTGTGGGAGCGCACTATGCCTACTCAGTGGAAGGTCTTTTGGGCTCTCTTTGCCACCTTTTACGTCAGTTGGACCATTTGGTGGTTTGGTCTGAAGAAAATGCGCGAGAAGCAGAAGAGGGAACAGAAGAAGAGCGTCGAGTGATGATGAAAACAAATCGATTTGGCCCTTTTTAATATTCTTTTTTCTCTCTTTTCTCTCTTTGCTTCTTTCTTTTTTGTCATTCGTTCCCCGCTGCGGTGTCCCAATCGTCGGAACTGGGAGATGCAATCGGTTTGGAAGACGGCAAAGGGACTGGCGGAGGAGAAGGAGAGAGGGAAAGGGACGAGTCAAGGGAAGGCGAGGGATGAAGAGGGTGTGTCTGGAGGCGCGTTTGTGAGGGCCTATTTGGTGGCGGCGATGGAGATGGAGAAAGCGAAAGAGATGAATTAGGTGAGGAAGGGAGGCGGTGTTGCTGCGAAGCTGGTGTAGGAGACGGGCGTGGTGGCAACGAGGTGTTCGAAGCCATTCCTGTCACAGGTGGTGGTGAGGGAGAGAGTGAGAGGGAGTTGGCGAGGGAGAGCGAAACAACTGTTGCTTTTGGCTCGGTCGTTTTTTTGTCGTCATTCTCATTGGAGTACGGAGATTCTGGCACTGCTTCGTGGTCTTGAGCTCTTGTTGACTCATCTACCATCTCTTCAGTCTGTGTCGTTGCGTTCACCATGACCACCATCGCGGTTTGTGTCGAACTGCTCGACATGCTAGTGACTGGCATGACTACCAGCGATGTCGAGGGATGCGGTGTTGCACACAGCCACTAAGTAAAATTTGAGGAATTAAAAAGAATCTCATGCGCGCGGGCGCCTCACCTCATGTTGTTTGTTGGCTTTGTCTTTGTGCACCGCGACATCTTTCTCATGGAGACTCTCTTTGCCTTGTTCATTTTCTTCCTCATCGTCTTCTTCGTCGTCGTCGCTGGGCAGCGCAGCAAACAATCCTTTCCAGCGGTCTTCTTCGCGCTTTGCATCTTCATCCGAAACCGGCACCACACTCACAGGCACTCGGTTGATCTTGTCTGCGTCTCGTGGCTTCACTGCGCCAGCTTTGTGTCGCTCATGGTCTGCCATCGGGAACAGGTGTCCGCCCACATCATGATCGTCCTCGTCGTCGTCACTCTTCGCACTAGCGTCGTCTTCTGCAATTGTTGCCGGGATGACTCGATGCGACTGTTGCAGTAGATGGGGCAGAAGCGGTGGTGGCAGGGGTATTGTCGGCGGCGAGTCCATTTCATGAAACGCATTGTGAGTGCGTGAAGTTGCGGCGACGGAACGCGGCGTTGCCTTGTGTTTCTTTAAGGGAGGTTCATCAAGATCGTTCACATGATGATTGCGCGTGTGATCACTGGAAGGCTCTTTTGACGCTGGTGGCGAGTTGCTGGGCACAAGGCGTTGATGGCGTGTGATGTAGCCCTGAAATAACAATAATAAGTGAAATAGATTATTATAAATAATAATAATTATTATTATTTTTTATAGTTGACGCAAACAACAAAACATCACTCTAGCGATAAGACGCTAGGGGTATTAAACTTTCTTGACTACTGACAATGCAAAAACAGTAAGTAAAAAAAAACAAGAAAACATGAATGCCAGAAAAAAAACAAGGAAAGCAATACTTACTTTGATTCGACTGTCAAATGGAGACTCGTTAAACTGTACGAAAGTGACGAGGTGTTTTTTTGTTTTGTTGTTTTAGCTCAAAAAACAAAATAAAACCACGAATCGTACCAGTAGAGTTGAAGGACGGTCGGGAGGAGACATGGGCAAAGCAAGAGACACCGGCGCTGTGGTGGGCGTGCGTTCGACAATGTGAACGCGATGCGGAGGACGAATTTGCGACGATGACGGTTGAGGCTCACTGGAGTGGGGCTGGTGCGATGCCGGGTGTGCTGCGTACGACGTGGGGCGCTGGCCGTACGGATCAAGGGACGAGGGCGGCACCACTTGCGATGAGGTCTGTCGTGACGACCATCGCGAATCGACTGCCGTTTCGCGCCGCTCTTTTCCTCCTCCTCCTCCTCGCTTACGACCCACACTAACACCTTCCTCGGTGTATTCTTGACCAGCACGCAAGTGATCGCCAGCGTGCACCGTCAACTGCAGCGATTGTATGTCTACTTTTACAATGCGAGAAGGATGTGAGAATTGTTGCGGGAAAAACGTACACACACAGAAAAAACTGTTTCGTCTTCTGCTCGCGTACCCTGACTGACTGTTGTCTGCTTCTTCACCGGAGACCGTTCCCATGAACGCTCCACTCTGGATGGTTCAATGGTTTGACGGTTCTTCTGCTTCTCAAAGAACGCCTGGGGAACAGTTTTTTTTTGAATTGACTTGAAACTGTTTTCTCTCTCTCGTTCTTCTTATTGAATACCTGTTGCCGTTTGAGTTCTTGTTTCCAGCCTAAGCGTCCCCGCGAACCACTTCCAGTCCAATTCATTTCAGCAAGAACAAAAAAAAGTAAAGTGAGAAGTTTAGTTGAATAAGGAAAATAAATAGAGAATCGAGAACTGTACTCAATGTCAAAACAAAACCATAAATATATGAAACAAAGAGCAGCACAATACTGTGTAGTTGAATAATTATATTTGAAACTAAATAATATTATCAGACAACGACCAATTATGCGGTTTGGCTGTGTCTTTGCGTGGTGACTGTATCATTGATAAATGGGTTGTATTCTTCACCTATTAGATATCCTCAAGAATTGCTTGCGACTGAAGCAACCGCAAAGACGGAGAACAAGAAGTACTTCCGTCGTAGGACGCGACTTTCCATGATGGTGGGTGAGCAAGCGGAAGACGCGTTGACGGGAGTGGAAGTNNNNGGAGTGTGTGTATGAAGTGTGTGTATGAAGTGTGTGTATGAAGTGTGTGTATGAAGTCAGACAAGGCCGTATGTTCCTTCCTTCAATCTTGTTTGAATGAAAATGATATGAATGGTACAAGAACACAATAATTAAAGTCTCTCTCTCTCTGAGACACTCCGCCTTTTCTCTCACGCCTGCTCCTCGCCACAGTTGACACGCATTGCGGGCATCAAAGTCGCATTTGTCAATGGTACATCATTTCCAACAAAACTCGCAGTGGTAAATGTTCCAACCTATACAATAATAAGTGAGTGTGTGATAGAGAGATGGAACAGAATAAAATCGTACAGGTGCACTTGTCGCAATCAGACCCAAGGCCTGATAGCCACGCGCAACAATCTCACCCGAGAAGAAACATGCAACATCCTACAAATGAGACACACCATCAGACTCATCACTCTGACTCTCTCTCTCTCTCTCTCTCTCTCTCTCTTTTTCACTGGTACCATTCGATGGAGTTGCTCCTTTTTGTACATATTGCCCATACTAGCACGCCGAACAAGACCGGCGACAGAGCCACGAGAGCGCGGTAAGGACTCGCGAATGTTGGTGACAGTGGTATTGCTGCGTCGCTCGGCAATGCTCTGGCGCAGGGCCGTCACGGTGGCCGCCCATGTCTCGCGTGTCGCATCGCTAATGGCACTAGAGTTCACTTTTAACCGTCGCACCCACACTTCAGAGCCAACCACATGCGCCAGGCGTGACAGACGCCCCTCCGCCCCAACAATGCGTGCTCCCACATGCACCGGCGACGTGTCGTTCTCAGCGTGCATTTGTGCCTGAGTGAAACATTTATTTAGTCTTGAGGCATAGTCATATTATACAACAGTCGTACTTCAAAAAGCAAAATGAGAGGCTCAAAGGGCGACGGTGGGCGCACGACCATCGCAACACTGCCATACTCACAGTTGTGCAATCGCTGGAACCCTTGCATGTACGAACTGGCGCCCCGAATCAGAATCAGATCGCCCGTTTGCAGATCCGCAGCGAGTGTGCGCCATGCAATACCCAAATCCTCCTAACGACACACATACCCATAAGACACTCATCTCATCAGACAACCACGGTACCTCTTCACCAATGCTGTTGAGGATGACGGGCTGTCGCATGGACTGCTGCTGCTGCTGCTGTCGTCGTTGGCCCACCGGTAGTCGGTCTTTTGGTGTCACTTTGATGCGGAACTCTGTGCCAAGTGCACTGTTTTTCAATACCGCTCGTCCCTACAACAAAGCGTAAGCCAATCTCTCTTCCTCCTCCTTGTTGAAACGAGTCTTAAGACGTTACCTTGTCGGCAAAATCTTTGGGAAGGAACATGTAAGTTCCTTTGCGTCTTTTCATACTGAGCAGCCCAATGCTGCTCAGCAGACTAGCCGTCATTTCACTTGACACCAGTGCCCCCAAGTTGCCCATCTCTTCTACATACATTTTCTACAAAATAAAAGAAAGGCAGAGAATGAGCGTGAGCGATGGATCGCGACGGAGAATCAAAGTTGTATCGTCTCTCGTCATACCACAATTCCCGACGAGACTTCTGGAGAGTACACAGTGCCATTGAGGTCCATGATGGCCTGTAGCAGTGGTGCGGATAAGTCGGTGGGAGGCTGGCATTCAAGGTTGCGCACGGAAATGAGATCGTGTGCGCCTGAGAAGACCTTCTCATTCAGGTTGGTCAGCTTGATGATGCGACGAAGACCCGTCTCGGCCAGTCGCTTGCGTGTCACAAGCGACGTGTTCGCCTCAACTAGCATCACGAGATCGAGCACATCAAGGCGCAAGACAAGGCCGCAGCGGGTCCACTGGGCGTTCGCACTGGGTCGATACTGCAACGAAGTCACAAAGGGTGAGTCGAGTTCATATCGAACAGGACGGTCGGCGCAAAGACATGCAATGCTCTCCCCGTGGGATACACAGAGGCGATATGGGTTGCACTGTTCCCGCAGACAGGACGGACCCGCGAGGATCCAATTGGACGTGGGAGGCGGGAAAGTCAAATTTGGGACAAGTGCGTTGAGGAACCAAATCGGGAGGAGACTGCGTCGTGCAGCCCAGTCTCAGTGGAGAAACACGTACGTTCCGTACACATCGACAGCGGACGAAGGGTAAGTCGATTTACGCAATGAAATCAGTCGCAAAAAAAAAAAAAAAAAAAAAAAAAAAAGATAAATTGCGAAGGAAGGAAAGAAAATAGTACAACGGAAGAGCACCATGGGAGGATCATGCATGCGTGCGAGAGTGGGAGAGGCGTGCGGAGAGGGTGGGTTTGAGCAACGAAGCTCTGCTGCGCTGAGTGTCCTATTGCGATATTTTGAGGTTTGGAGTGTTCTGCACAGAGGCACGCCGGAGTAGGGTGATTGGTACACACACAGAGGGTGGGTCTGCACATCGAACGAGAGTTCGAGGGGCCTTCTTACGGCAAGATCGGTTTTTTCCGTAAATAGAACAACGTCGCCTGACCGCAACGCCGAGCGAACCTCCGGATAGGCGACGGGAATGGCAGCCTTAGAGCTAGAGCAACCCATGGCGGAGCAGAGAAGGAATGAAACAAATTTGTTATTAGATTTGTCTTAATAACTCTCGATTGAGCTATTTGAGTAGCAACCGAGTAAAAATTTGAAATTTAACAGAGTTCGGTAATATAAGGTAGGCGGTTCAAACGGAGTTCAAACTTGACGAGACTAGGACTACGCTGGCAGCACGGCAGCACCGAGTCTGTGAATGCTGGCCCTCAGGCCCTGATTGGTGCCTTCACTAACCTCCGAAGAGTTCCAAAATAATCATAATAATTTATTGTGGCTGTGTCTTTGCGTGGTGACTGTATCATTAATAAATGGGTTGTATTCTTCTTCTTCTTCTTATTATTATTACTAAAAGGGTTGTATTCTTCTTCTTCTTATTATTACTGTAAAATATATATTATATAAACACTATCTAACATATTGTTGACAAGAGCATATCATCGTCATGGCCACTGTCGCTACTCCACACACTCGACGTGTCCTCGCAGTCCTTCCCCTCACTCACTGCCTCCGTCGCCTCCGTCTCGTCGCCCACCAAAGCCTCCACCACATGACCATTGTTCTTGCCTCGATCCTGCGCCTCAAAGACAAGTCGTCGTGGCTTCAACTCCGACTCCGTGTCTTCCTCCCCCTCTTCGGTCGTTCCCAATTCTCCTCTCATCATCATGTCTTCGTCGTCCTCCTCTTCGTCATCATCGTCCTCATCCTCACCAAACAGCTTCAGACTCGCATGGCCCATAAGCTGCGCAATCAAATGGTCCTTGGTAATGATGCCCACCAGACGACCCAACTTGATCACAAACACATAGGGAAGCTTAAGCATTGTAAACAGAAAGTGCACCTCATAGGCAGGCGTCA
This sequence comes from Ministeria vibrans ATCC 50519, assembly GCA_943704425.1. Taxonomy (NCBI): domain Eukaryota; class Filasterea; order Ministeriida; family Ministeriidae; genus Ministeria; species Ministeria vibrans. The sequence goes on from CALSCP010002097.1 coordinate 84,885, forward strand.
TCTTGACCACATGAAAGGGATTCTGGTCAATGCCGTCCGCAGTTGCATACACATCGACCGGCCGTGTGTCCAGATAGTCAAGCTCCTCGTCTGTGAGTCGCTCGAGACACTGACATTTCTCACCGGCAAACTCACAGTTGCGTCGCGTCTGCTTCAGTTCGGTGTACTTGCTGAACAGTGCCTTGGGTGCTTGTGATGTGGTTGAGTGCCCCGTTGATGTCTGTGGCAGTGCGTTCGATGAGTTCCCACCACCACCACCACCAACGGAAAATCGTCCTTCGCTAGGATCCTCACGAATAGGAGTGGAAAGCACAGACGAAGGCATCGACGCACTGGGCTCCGGACTGAAAATGTTGGCAAAGGTCTCGTCGATGGACGCGCGCGGCTTAAGTGCAGTACCACGCAGTCGCGACGTTGTCATAACTGCCTCGGCATCGCGTGCGCGGATCTTACGCACACTTGCACGGGCATCCTCGGCAATGCGCGCCAGAGCTAAAGGTCGGGGACGCGGTCGTCGCCCCATCGCAGAGCTCGCGCTCGCCTCGTCGTGGGGCAGGTGCTCCGGCTGTGGCAGTCCGTCGTCCTCGTTTACGATAATGTCTTCTTCAGCAATGGACGCGGGAACGTCAACACACTGTGATTGTTGTTGTATAGCGTCTGAGTCGCCATTCGGTATCAACGTGCGCGTCGCGGCAGACGTTGTTACATCGTGTGGAGTCACATCGGACACGGTAAACTTACTTCCAACAACCGTCTCCTTCTCGAGTGTGGCTTCAGGCGTGACAACATCGGTCACATGGAAAGCACGGTGTGGTGACATGACAGCCGTCGTCGTCGTCGTCGTCGCTGCTGCTGCTGCTGCTTCGTCCAAATTTGCCACTGCACTCACACTCAGTGTGGATTCCTTCTCCTCGACAACCTCCTCCACGGAAAATCGCTTGGGTGAAGACAAAGAAGATGCCTCGGGGACATGCTCCACAGCAAATCGTTTTGGTGCAGCAACGGACGGGTCTTCGGCGACCTCCTCCACCGAAAACCGCTTGGGTGAAGACACAGAAGATGCCTCGGGGACATGCTNNNAAATCGCTTGGGTGAAGACACAGAAGATGCCTCGGGGACATCCTCCACAGCAAATCGTTTTGGTGCAGCAACAGGTGAGTCCTCGACAACCTCCTCCACAGTAAATCGCCTAGATGAGGAGACAGGAAAAGACTCGGGAACATCTGCCACAGAAAACCGTGTCGAAGGAGCAACACGTGCCTCCTCCTCGATCTCTTCCACAGCAAATCGCGTAGAAACCAACACAGATGCTTCCTCCTCCACAACATCATCTACGGAGAAACGCTTGGAAGTGGGCACTGCCTCCTCCACGACATCCTCCACTGAAAACCGTTTCGGAGCCAACACAGTCGCCTCTGCAACCTCTTCCACTCCAAACCGACTCGGCCCCGACGCGGCCTCCTCCTCCACTGCAAAACGATTGTCACTCGGCACGCTCACACTTGACTTGTCCTCTTCAAGCACATCTTCGACCGAGAATAGCTTGGGTTTCGCCTCCGTCACTCCCTCCACCCCAAAGATCACCTCTCCATCCTCAACAGGCTCCACATCAAACCTACCGCTGCTACTCCCTTCAACCTTCATCTTTCCCGCTTCACACCGACTCGTCGCAGTGCTTTGTGCCGTCGTCTCTTCTGCCTTCTCCCCCTCCTTTTCCTTCTCCCCTACCTTGCTCTCATGCGACGCCACATGATCGGGTGTGTCTACAAGACTGACCGAAAACGATCGATGAGGCGACATGATAACAACGGTCGCGTCCTTGGGAATCCCCGCATCGGCAGCATTCGCGTCGACATGCGTGCGTTCTTCGTCGCGAACACCAAAGCCAACGTGGCGTGGCCGTGTCGACGGTACGGGCGAGTCAGGAAGGTTGATAGACACGTTTCGCAAAACGCGCCCTTCGCTGCCGGGCACATCCTCTTTGGAGCGTGAAGTGCGCATGGCAGACGCGCGTGGCCGCTCATCCTTGTTTGGGGGTTCCCACATGGCGGCGTCTGCAATGATGATCGACGGTGGCCCTTGTTTGTCCACACCGGCTCCAGCTCCCTGCTTTGCGGCGATTCGCTGCGGATGACTCTCGCCGGCAATGGCCTTGGCGGCTTCCGTGGCAAGCTCGTCGTCGCCGTCGGTGAGTGAGGGTGCACACGAAGTGTTGAGCAAGGGGCGGTTCCAGCCCGCAAATGCCTTGTTGGTGAACAGCGTCGCCTTGGTCACCGTCACATAGTTGGAATTGATGAGACGCGCCGACTGGACATTGGCGTCCTGCGCCGCGCCAATGCTAATGCCCATGGTAGCAAGGGTGATCTGCGACGTAAAGTAGATGCCAGTGCCAAGCACAGACTCCTGGCAGGTGTCCAACAGCGGATTGGCCTCGAGCACATCAATCATGCCAACTTCCTGGAGCACACACTCGTCGTGAACGAGGCGCTCGAGCGCCGTGCGGTCCACGGCACCCAGCAGCAGGTTGTCGTCGTTTACGAGTGGCAGCGCAGCCAGAGGTACATCACCAGGATCTTCTCGGAGGATGCGAGCCAGCGCGCCATACGTCGTGTTGCAGCTGACCACATGGGGCGCGTCAATCATGAGGTCGCCGGCCGTCTTGGTAGCCATGGAATCGGTAAGCAGGCGTGGCAAGTAGGGCAGGTGTTTGGTGCGCGTGATCATCTCGTAGATGCCTTCGCCCAGCACGTTGCCAACACCGACGCTGATAATGACGGCAAGCAGCACAGGCAGCAAATAGGCGAGTGACGTGGTCATCTCAAATACCACCACAGCCGCCGACACGGTGCGTGTTGTGCCGGCAAGCAGTGCTGCTGCACCGACGGCCGCATAGCCACCGGCGACAATGCTCGGCCCAAAGATCTCGCGCGAAATCTCGCCGACAAAGCGTCCAAGTGCACTGCCCGTGACCAGCAGTGGCAGAACAAGACCGATGGGGACGGGCAAAGTAATGGAGACGGCCGCGAGGACCCAGCGCGTACAGAAAATGACGGCCAGATCGCCGTAGATGCCGCCCGAGTCGGTGCCCCAGTCGCCAGCGTTGGTCACGTTGCTGTTGACGAGTGGGACGGGACGCAGAATGTCCTCAAAGAGGCTGATCATGGACAGGCGTGAGTACTCACCTGGTGGAAACAGAATGAGACCCGTGGCAAGGGAGATGGCAAGAGACAGACGATGGGGCCGACGAAACACCCACCAGTCGTCGTGTTTGCGGCGAAACACAATGAAATAGTTGGACAGACGCACAAAGGCATGACCAAGCAGACCGCCAAGCAGGCCGAGCAGGATAAAGGCGGCAAATTCAAGACGGATCCAGCCAAGGGGATCGTACGGCTGCGCAAACAGCGATATATACTCCTCCTTTTGCGTCAGATACACCACCAGCGAGCCACATAGTGCGGCCACCGACGATTTCCAGTAGTTGGCCACGAGGTAGTAGATGGCCGTCACCTCAATGCTAAACAGCACTCCTCCAATAGGCGCTCCAAAAGCAGACGCAACGCCCACGGCAGCGGCGGCAGCAAGTACTTGTAATCGTGATGACTGAAATGAGAAGTAAAAAAATAAAAAGAATAAAGGAGGATGAAGAGTGTGTGCATTTTCTTTCCAGTACCTTTGACTTGCGAATTTTGTGAAAGAAGGGCAGTTTCATGAGAAGAGTGCCAATGGCAGCGGAGATGTGGACAAAAGGACCTTCGCGACCGCCTTGCATACCACTCCCAAGCACAAAAAGGAGGCCAAGCACTTTGCTGAGGAGCGTGCGGAAGTTGAGAAAGCCCGGAATGTCAACACCGCTGAGAATGGTGGAGATTTCGGGAATGCCTGAGCCGGCTGCCATGGTGCTGATATACCGCACCGTGATGTAGCCAATGCTAAAGATAAAGGTGCCATAAAGAACAAAGATGCTATACTGAGCGAGCCAGCTGGTTGACTTGTCCATGAGCGTGACACGCGACGACAGGAGACCAGCAATGGCACGACCCAGGCCAAAGTCGAGGAGAGCCGCAAGTGCACCCAGCACCATCAATAAGGCGGTAGTGCCAAGCTGGTGATCGTAGAGCCACGTGACAAACCGTCGCCAGGCGCTCTGGTTGAGCTTGCGCGTCGACTCAGGTTGAGACAGCACGATTTTCGTTTCGGCACTCTTCATGCTGCACACAAGCATAGCGATCCGGAAAGGGTCAGCGGTGGGCGAAAGGCGCACAGACACACACACACAGACACAGTCGTACCTGGTGCCCGAAAGATAGGACTCGTAACGGCGCTGAAAGGCGCGTTGTGATGAGCCAACATCAGCAATATGGCCACTGCGACCCAAACGACAAAAAAAATGGAATGGAAAGCGCGTGAAAACAACATCAGCGAAGCGGACATTTTAGCAGGGGAAGAGCATGAAAAGCGTACGCGTTACGAGACAGGGCTGCGCCTTCTTCGGCGAGGGCGTGCCGGAACGAGCCGTACGCGGTCTGATCGAAGTGTTTGTGGACGAGTGGCGTGTCGGGCTGTGCGCCCGAATTGCGTGCCCCCAACAAGGGGTTGGGACTTCTGCCATCCTGCAGGCGGATTGCAGCTCGTCTCCGTAATCTCGTGGCCGGAGACATAGCAATTGTAGAACCAAAAAATGTGAATGAATTAAAATGTGTGAAACATAATTATGATACTCTAGTCATTCTACTTTTTTCACACTTTTTTTGTTGAGTGCATGCTTCACTGATCAGCTGACTGTTGACTAGGGACAGTCAAACACCAAACTCCCAGGAAAGAAGAGGAGAAAACCATCGCTTAAAAGAAAGTGACTCATTCGCCAACCGCTCCCTGCGCACACGACCGCCACTCCAAGAACGACGAGGACACTCGCTCAAATACACACAACAGCTGCAACTCACACGCATAATCACGAACTCACTCGCATTGTACTCCTTCAGTTCACTGTACACAACAAATCTCAGTCAGTTGTGCAGAGCCATTGAGCGAACACATTGCATCAGGTGTCGCTCATTTCGTGCTCTCCATTTCACAAGACAAATGATAAAAAGAAAAAAAACCATTGGAACAAACAGGCATTCGCACGAATGAAGAAGCAAGTTTAGATTCATACGGTACTTTTTTGCATTACATAGTGGGGAGAATTTTGACATTGAAGGTACAAGACGGCAGAGTTGTGATTTCGGGCGAGACGACACTATTGAGGCCAATGATGGCAAGCGCACCGCGTATCAAACCACACGGTAGCGCTGCGTAGGTGATAGCTTCTTCGGCAAACTGCGTAGCTGTTTACATGAGAAGAGGGTCAGAGAAGAACAAACCTTGAGCCACTGAGACTTACTGTTGCTCATGTTCACAAAGACATCGCATTTGCTGTCTTGCAAAACATAGACACCCTAGAACACCAAGAAGCAAGAAGGTGAGCTGGACAAGCGGGGTCTCTTGCACAAAACAACAACAGACGATCGCGATACTCTTCGGTTGGTTCGCAGACTGTCGATTTGCTTGCCGAACAAAGCGACCCAAAACTCCTTGCAGATGAACTTGATGATCTCAAGTTCAACAAACTTGAGAGAGAAATCAATCGTGAGGCGTTCTACGAGAGGGGAAAGGGAGCGTGAGAAGAGGGAGGAGAGCGCAACGGGAAAAGCGTCACCAGCAATCGTCTGTCCTGCGCGAAACCCCAGGTGTTCCAGCTTGAGAAAGACCTCGTCGTGCACATGCGCTCCTGTAGGCGTAGTTTCTTGCAAGTGCTGGACGATGGCGTAATGTAGAAAGCGGAACGAACTGTGGGAAAGGGTCAACGAAAGAGTTCAGAAATAATAATGATCGAGCGCCAACAATGCACCTGTCGGAGAGCTCTCCTGAAGAAGTTATAGGGGCAGACATGTCAGCCGTCAGGTGCAACAAGATTTTAAAAAAATGACTAAGAAGTAGAAGAACTAGACTAGAAGCACATTTCCAATTTATTATCAATCACAAACGAAAAGCGACAACACTAACAGCTCAGAACCACTTTCTAAACTACAGAAGCGTCGAGGGGAAGACTAAGAACTAAGAAGGAAAAGTAGAAAATTGAAATTGTGTAAAATAGTATCAGTTACAATTTACACCTCACACTTCACATATTTATTTTGCGCAGCGATTGTCAAAGAGGATCAATAGGACTCTTCTATTGAGCCATGGGTCATGGTGACCGTTTTGTCGTGGTGGGTGGCGGTATTTCGGGGGTGACGTGTGCTGAGTATCTGTCGACGTTGGACCCGGACGCGCTTGTGACGCTTCTGACGGCTTCGCCGCTGATCAAGAGCATTGCCAACTTCAAGAAGGTACCTTGTGTAGGGGGTTAGTGTTTTGCATTGGTGGCAATTTTCGTGTCTAAGGCCGATTGTGTAATGGTTTCAGTTGTCGAAAGTTCTCGAGGAATTCGACGTGGAAGAGCGCAACCTCGATTCGGTGCACTACCCCAACGTGAGCATACTGCAGGACAGCATCGAAATGCTTGATCCCGAGCGAAAGGTGGGCGAGTGGTTCTTTACTTATGATTGAGACATGTTTGCAATTGGGCTGATGGTCTCTCACATAGCGCGTTCAAGGGACGTCGGGCAAGTGGTACACCTACACGAAACTGTGCTTGTGTACGGGAGCGCGCCCAGCCGTTACGGTGCCACACCACAGCAAGCACGTGTATACGATTCGTGATACGGACAGCGTGAAAGAGCTGCGTGAGCGCATTGTCGCCAGCAAACGTGTTGTTGTCATTGGCAATGGCGGAATTGCCCTTGAACTTGTGTATGGGACAAAGAGAGAAAGAGAGAGAGAGAGAGAGTTTGAAAGAGTTTGAGAGAGTAGAGGAGGGAGGGAGATAGAGAGGAGAGAGTTTGAGAGAGAGTTTGAGAGAGAGAGAGAGAGAGAGAGAGAGAGAGAGAGAGAGAGAGAGAGAGAGAGAGAGAGAGAGAGAGAGAGAGAGGGAGAGGGAGAGGAGGGAGAGGAGGGAGAAAGAAACAAAGGGAGAAACAAAGTGTTAGAGAGAGAAACAAAAATGATAGAGAGAGGAATAGGAGAGTGTGACACAGTGAGGAAACTGACAGTTGTATTTTTTTTTTTTTTTTTTTTTTTTTGCAGTCATGAGCTTGAAGGCGTTGAAGTGACATGGATCATGCGCAATGAGCACATTGGAAACCAGTTTTTTGATGCGGGAGCAGCAACGTTCCTTATTAACAGTGTTCGCCTACGCGAAGGGTTTGAAGTGAAGGGAACACAAGGAGAGAAAACAGAGGAAGGAGGGGAAACAGAGAAGGATGAAGGGCACATTGTGGTGACGGAAGGAAGTGCGTGTCGGGTGGTGGACCAGTCACGACTGACCTGTGTGGATGCGAATGTGCCGGGCACTGCGTTGGGTCCACAGTGGCACAAAGTCAGTGCTATTTTTCTGTGTGTGTGTGTGTGTCTGTGGTGGTAACTGACTTGCATGGTACTTTTGTTTCTTTGAAGGGGTATGATATGGCGGGTCAGAGCAGTGAGAAGAAGATCCGATTGATGTCGGGAGAGACAGTGAGTGACATATACGACAGCACAACGAAAGGAGAAGAAGGAGACTTTGTGGTTCGAGTGGTGTTGGGGAGCGGGGAGACGGTGGAGTGTGATGTGGTGGTGTGTGCGACTGGTGTGGTGCCCAATGCGGAGTATGCACAGAACATTGTAAGGTGGGAGGCTGACATTATTGGGACTGATGTGAAGTTTTGATAGTGTTCGATTGGGAGAGACGGAGGGATCATGGTGAATTCACGACTGGAGACGAGTGTGCGGGATGTGTATGCGGCGGGGGACTGCTGTACGGCCGCATGGGTGCCCCCTAAGGGCTGGTTTCAGGTGAGGAAGGGGTTCCAGTGGGGGAGTGTGATTGGGATGTTTTCTGTTTGATTGTAATAATTGCCTCTGATTGATGGTGATTGTAATGGTTGTGTGTACCTTGTTTGTTTCTTTTTGTTTGAGTGCGAGAGTGTTATTTTATGTTTTGCATTGGGTTTCCTCTTGTGGAATGTTTTGGATGCGATTGTGGTTCTTATTTCTTCTCCCATCCAATCAGATGCGACTGTGGACGCAAGCACGCCAGTTTGGTCTGTGGGCTGCTCAGTGCATGACCCAGTCACTCTCGGTCACCTCTCCTTCGCATTCCTCTCTTCTCACTCCCAATTGGCTCTCCCCTGAGAATCAGAGTTGTGCTCAAATGGATTTCTGTTTTGAGCTGTTTGCACATGTTACTCGTTTCTTTGGGTTTAAGTGTGTTCTCTTGGGTCAATATAACGCACAGGTACATTAATATGTTTGTGGTTCTTCTGACTTGAATATTACTTACTTTCGATTTATAGGGTTTGGACAGTTCGAAAGACAAGGTTGAATATTTAGTGCGTTACACCGAGGGAAAAGAGTATATCAAAGTTGTTCTGTGTAATGGGCGAATGGTCGGAACTGTTCTTATTGGTCAAACGGATTTAGAGGTAAGTATTAACATGATAATAATACAATAATTAATATTATTATTGTTATTATTATTATTTTACTTTTGTGTTTGCTTACTGTTTTTTTTTTGGGTTTAGGAAACGTTTGAGAATCTCATCTTGAACGAGACGGATTTGAGCGCGTTTGGGGAAGAGATTTTGAACCCTGATATAGATATTGAAGATTATTTTGACTGAACCAATGTAAAAGAAAATTATAATAATAATAATTTTATTCATAATTTTCATATAGAATTGCATTGTTACACAAGTTAATCGTTTTTGTATACTTCAGTCTACTCCCTGTATCTTCCAATGACTGCCGCGGCCGTGCTTATTGTTGCCGCAGCCGGCATCCTTTCGGGACTGTACACCACACCAATGCGATTCATCGAAGGATGGCACTGGCAGCACACCTGGCTCATCTACACTACGTGGGGTGCTGGCATTCTCCCGTGGGTCAATGCCTTTCCAACGTGCTCGAACATTGTCGATGTGTATCGCGCGACTGAGTCCAAAGTGTTTCTTGAGGTACCGCAAACACACACACACACACACACACACACTCTAACTCTCTCTCTCACTCACTCCCCCCACATTCACGCACGCACGCACGCACGCCCTTCTCTTGGACGCGCAGGTGATTGGGTTGAGTCTGTTGTGGGGCATCGGCTCGTCCTTGTTTGGCTTGGCGGTGAAGAGTGTTGGCAATTCGTTGGCATTTGCCATTATCTTGGGTCTGAGTTCAACCTTTGGCGCTGCCTTGCCTCTGCTCATCTTCAACATCCAAGAGGCGACCCAAAAGGTCGGCATTTACACCTGGGTGAGTCTTGCCATTGTTGCCATTGGACTGGTGTTTCTGGCGTACGCTGGGGTGTTGCGCGACCGTGACCAGCGCGCCTTGGCGCTGGAGGGGACTGTGGCTGAGGGCGAACCCATCAGCGAAACCTCAGCTCTCATCCAGCATGAAGATGAGAGCGCTGGAAAGACACATGACACTACTAGCAGCAACACCAGCAACACGACGAAGAGCACTTTTCTTGTGGGTCTGCTCTACTGTCTCTTCAGCGGAATCTTCTCTGCATGTCTCAATGTCGCGCTGGCCTTTGGCTCACCCATTACCGACAAGGCAGTCTGTGTCAGTTCATCGTAAGTGATAATACAATTCAGAGAGTTTGAGAGGGAGTTAGAGAGAGATTGAGAGAGGGAGTTTAAGAGTCTGAGAGTTTGATACTTTGAGAGGGAGGGTTTCAGAGTTTGAGAGAGTTTGAGAGAGTTTTGAGAGAGTTTGAGAAAAAAAACAAAGTGATAGGGAGAGAGAGAAACAAGAGAGGAGGGCGAAAGAAACAAAGTGATGGAGAGGCAACGTGATAAAGAATCAAATGGAGAAACAAAGCGAGAGAAGAGGGAAAAGGAGAAAGAGAAGGCGTTGACCCAATGATTGTGATTTGACCCAATGCTTGTGATAGGGTTGTTCAAAATGCATTGTGGCCCATTGCCGTGTCGGGTGGAATGATTGTCAATACCATATACTGTGGCTACATCAACACCATAGAAGGCACCTGGCACTACCTCTGGCGTTCACCGCATCTCTTCAAAAATCACTTTGTTTGTTTCATTATGGGTATCAACAATGCATTAAAATATGTGTTTTTAACAGACAAGGTTTTTTTTTTTTTTTTTTTTGGGTTAGGTCTTCTGTGGTTTGAGGCAAACGTCATCTACGGCGTAGGCAGTGCGCTGCTAGGCTCACTGGGGCTTGTGTTAGGCTGGCCCGTTTACATGTCGGCGATGATTCTCATTGCAAATGCCTCTGCTGTCCTTCAGGGCGAGTGGAAGGGCACCCGTCGCCCCGCCCGCATCTACATGGCCATTGGCGTTGCCATCATCATCGTTGCGATTATTGTTGTTGCTCTTGCGTAGTATGTTCTCTCCCCATTAACAAAAGTGTTATTGTACATAGTAATAAATCAAAAATAATAATAATAATATAATGATGATAATAGTATAATAATTATTATTATAATAAAAATGATAATAAAAGTATAATTTTTTTAATACCATTATTTTATTAGTATTGCTTCTCTTGCCTAATGCCTACCTGCCTCTCCACTCTCTAACAAACTTAATTGTAAGGTTTCTTGAACTTTATTTCAACTAAAAGTAAATGAATTTTGTTGGTGAAACCACTCGTCCAAAAAACCATTAAATAAATTTTACCCTTATATTCCTTGGGATTTTTTCGTTTCGCTAACGAAACGCGTTCGCTTCGCGTTGACGACCCACAAAACCCAAAGTGCCTCTATAGCACTCACGCTTGCCGCCAACCAACGTAGCATCGGGTTACTATGCATGTGTGTCAGATCACCAACTCGTGGCGGTTCCGACGCCGGAGTACTGCATCAATAACATCAAATTGCAAAATTTTGTTTTGATTTCAGCAACGATTTTATTCCTTCACTTTTTCTTCGCTCTTCCCCGACCCCTCCCCCCTACCCACGCTATGCTTTGTGTAGTTTCTTCCAACACCAAAACGACAGCCCTGAGCCACGCAGGACTCTCCACGAGCGACAGGAGCGGAAACAAACGTTTGACTGCCGCGCGATGCAACTTGGCGCCGCTTCGCATCCCCAACCCTGCGCCGGCCCCAGCCTACCCGTCAAACGACTCAACACACACCTCCCAGGTGTTCTACGCAGAGGCAGACAAGGAGAACGGTCTGGGCGGCGGCGACGACTTTTCGACATGTTGTGATTGTGTCAGCGGGAACTCCAGCGTCAAACTCACGCCCGAGTTCGCAATCAAGTACCCTCTGCCCACCAACAACAGCGTGCAGCAACTCAACAACGAAATCAACGTGCTTCATCAGCTCGGATCGCACGACAACCTCGTTTGCGTCGTTGACGCGATTCCGTCTTCAACGCTACGCATGCCCCGTTATGCCACCGATCTCCGCTCACAGATTCTCTCGCAATCCCTCTCGCTCCAACAAAAGTCCCAGGCGGTTCATGATATCCTCACTGCTGGTAAGTCGACTTTGCAATGCGTATCACTCTTTTTTTTTTCTGCACCTGCAAAAAAGTGCCAACCAAATGAATTTTTTTGGCGGGTCCAATTTTTTTTTCGACCTGGCCCTCAACTCTTTTTTTTTTTTTTTTTCGTCACAGTGAATTACATGCACGAGCAAGGATATCTCCACTGCGACATTAAACCATCAAATGTGCTCTGGGACGAGCATGCGCAGCGCTACCGACTGGCAGACTTCGGGTTGGCGCGCAGAATCGATGCGCCCACTGACAGCTCGAAAATCTACGGAACGGTCGCTTACCTTGCGCCCGAAATCTCGCAAGTTGGGTTCTCACGCGCCTCCGACATGTACGCTGTGGGATGTCTTGTGCGCGAGCTGCTCTATGATCTCCCGCACCCGTTTGCTGATCAACTGGAGCGGGTTCAAGACTACGCGTTTGCTTTTGCCGCTCGTCAGACATCGCCCACAGCCGATTTGTGCTGCTCACACGAACACACTTTTGTCGCCAGTGCTGCCTGCAAGCCTTTTCAAAGTGTCATTGCTCAATGCACGGCGCGCTGTCCCTCTGTGCGTCCTTCAGCACAACAATTGCTGCGGAGTGACCTCTGAAAAAAAAAAAAAAAAAAAACGAACGAGAAACAAACACCTGTACAATTTTGGAACCAATAATAATAATAATAATAATAATTATAGTAATAATGTAATACACGAGACAAACCATATTATTCAATAATAATACTAAGATAATATAAATGAAGTGAAGAAGAAGACAGTACATTTATCACGAAAAGCGTATAAATTTTACTCAGGGAGAAGAAAATATAGTACAATAAACAATAAAGCGTAATACAATAGGCTTACACTATTATGATAATAAGCAAAGCACAACCGACTTTAGATATCTAAGGCTCGGGAGGCGACTGGAAGGCGTCGTTGAAGAAAGACAGAGGCGCAATTGGAGCGCCACGGTCCACGTAGCGACCCCACTCGAGGAGTTCCCTGCCCCTGAGCCCCCCCTCGCTGGCGGGTCGAGACGCACGCTCGTCCAACTCGTCGAGACCCATCCACTGAGCACCCTCGCTTTCGGCGTCTGCGTGGCTCTTGGGCGTGGATGCGTTGGGGTCGGAAGGTTCGCCGTAAAAGATGACACGCATCAGCGCAGTGGACTCGGATGTGAGCTGGTGTTGGACAGCAAGCACGCCCGTGAGACGGGGCGTCAGGCCCGCCTCTTCTTTGCACTCACGCACAGCAGTCGTAGCAAAGGACTCACCGGCGTCAACGTGGCCCGCGGGAAGCCACCAACCGCGTCCTTGCGACTCGTTCACCGCCAGAAATTGCTTGCTGTCAGGATGACGCACCACAACGAGCGCAAATGCCTGTGTGCTCAACGGTGTGCGTTGCGCTACGGCAGGAAAGTCACAAAAGAGACCGTTCACAAAGTCGGGGTAGCCAGCAATCGACGAGACAAGGGTGCGCACTTGTGTCATTGAGTCGGCGCCACTGAAAAGGTCGCGACACACCACTTCCGCCAAACCCGACCGTTTCCCGTCCTCCACCGCAAACGACGTCAGTTGGGACACATCAAGACCAATAACAGGCTTCCACAGGGTCTGCTCCTGGCTCGACGCCATCAGGAGACTCAGCGGAAAGGTGTGCGGCACAGTGGCAACCTCAATCTTGTCGAACTGCGTCATTTCCGAGCCGTACCCGCCCGACAAGCCGGCTTTGCAGCGCCGCTTTGACACGCGCACCAAGTCAACAGTAGAACATGCGTCAAAATGGCATCTGGACGCCGGGTGGACGCGGCATACGCTCGCCAGCGCTCCGGCAATGGTTGAACTTTCCGAAACTCGACCAAAGCTCTCGCGCGTCTTTCGATACTTTACAGCACCCGTCGCTTCGTCACGGCCCGTCGCCAACTTCACCTCAATCACCGGGCTCACCGCACGACCAGGCAGCACATTGCGAAATTTCGCTCCCACACTGTCATTCCCTGTTCGCAGATAGATGTCGACACGCCGTTCCGCAGCGTCAAAGGCACGTGCGCCGTATCGACTCACATCAAGACTGTGTCCATTGCGGAACCAGCATCGCCATTCCCACCCAGGCATCGTTGTTATATTGTGATGGTCTGATCTCTTTGAATATGTTGATTTATTCACAATACTCATCACTGGTCTCTCAACTTGATTCATCAGTGAATTTGCAAACGAATACTCTTTTCTTTGACCCTTACTCCCATCTCGACACACACACCACCAATGGCGGCGGAAGTAGCACAACCCGAATGGCAAATGGTCGGCGAGCAATTCGTCACCTTCTACTACCAGGTGCGTCCCGGCCGTGCACGCTGTTGGGTCTATGCGTGTGAATCACCGTACTCTGCGTGGATTCTCGCCAATCACTTGTGTGTTATCCGATTTCTCTCTCTCTTTTTTTTTTTTTTTTT
>CALSCP010002104.1:0-32150 GCA_943704425.1 Ministeria vibrans ATCC 50519
AGACTCTGAATCACCCGGCTCGTTGCATTGTCGTCCCATCTGCTTGCTTGCAAACCGATTCCCTCCAACTCGTCATCACGGGCAGTGCGCTCGTCTTCCGCATATACGTAACCCTAACCCTAACCCTAACCTTAACCCCCGCTTTGACGGGACTCTGGCGGCGTTTGGTCTCCCCAGGAAGAAAGGAAGAAGAAAGATTGTCAACATAGAAAATAATAGTATTATAATAATAATATAAGGAGTAGTGAACTATTTGAAGTATGGTGGCACAATCAATTGCACGTGAAAGGCTTAAGTGACATCAATGTATACATTCGGTCAGTGCAAAAAAAAAAGGAAGAGATGAAAATAATTCGATAATAAGGTACCACAATCCTGTAAATCTACTGGCGTCGTCACTGCCTCACTGGACACTCAGCGGTGAGTCTGTGGCGTGGTCTTTGCAATATCAAATTCCAACAAACAGCGAAGAATCGACCGCTACAGGTGAATGGATGATCAACAAAAATCAAAAAAATATATCAAAAAAATGTAATAAAGTCACTCGAAAACAAAAAAAAAGGTGTGCGACACCCCCCGTTCACATCTGGTCTCCCACGATATTACTTGCGAAGGCTTGCACGAGCTTAACTTGAGTGTTCGGAAGAGAACTCGTGTTTCCTCGTGAATATGGACGCACAAGAATAAAAGTGCTCTTTTGTGCATCAAACCCTCATTCAGAAACGACACCGCGTGTGCTTTAGTTTTGAATATATGCTCAAGTAAGAACTTACGTAAAACCAAAATGAGATATCACATAGTCACGCAAATGTGTTCCCTAGGTATTCGTCTGTGCGTAGTTATTGCGATCATACAAAGCCTAATTCTGATGTGAGCTGTTTGTTTACGGCCTGTTAATTAATTGGTATTCGAATGCCACTTTTATGCCAGGAATAGATAATATGCTGTAAGCAAAATACCAAAATAAATAAATAACCAAAGCAACACACGTCGCAGCATACAAAGTATATAATACTATTATTAAAATAATACGTTTGTTTTTTTACTGACTATTTTTCTTCATGACCTGGAGCGCCGCCAACAAACGCGCGTTCATCGACTCAATCATGGCGTCGCGACCCACGCCCCACTCGAGAGCGGCAAAAAGGATGCGCAACGCAGGCTTGAGCAGCCAGGCAACAGTGCTGTCGACTGGCAAGCCGAGGTTCTGGTGAAGCAACGAGTAGGCAGAGATGTCAGCAAACTCAATGGCCTCGCCCGACGCACTGGCTCGCTTCAGAGCATGTGCAACATTAATCTCGTTGCCAATTCCAGCCTCGTAGGCCTCCTTGAGCAACGGCACACTTGTCACAAAAGGTTTACAGAACGGATGAATTCCACTGATGTCTTCGGCGCGACGAGTGTCCAATGATTGAGTCAGGGGCAGGAGAAACAGCGCAGAGGACGCTTCGCCGGCGGGTGCGTCACTAATGGAAGTTGTGAGCACGTTGTTGACAATGATACGAGCTACACGAAACCAAATTAATAATAACAAAAATAAAAATAATATTAGTAAATTAATAATATTAAATAAAATAAATAAATAAAATAAAATAATTATGTTAATAATAATAATAATAATAGTAATAAATTAAAATTAATAATAATAATTATTATTAATAATAATTATAATTATTATTATTATTATTATTATTATTATTATTATTATTATTATTATTATTATTATTATTAGTAGTAGTAGTAGTAGTAGTATTAAGATTGTTAAAAAATGTTTTGCTTTTGTTTTTGTTTTTTTTACCTCCCCCGTTGGTCAGGGGCGTAATCTTGCCTGCCTTGACCACTCGCTCAACGGCCATGATAGGCTCAAGTGTCATTACCGAGGCGTCCTTGGAGAAGACGGCAATGCGGTCCCCCACACGCACACGCTCAGCGTACGTGTAGCAGGAGTCAGCGTGTGGCAGAGGTGACAGCGTCGCATCCTCAATCTCGAGCGGTCGACACGTCGCCGTAAGGTTGGCCGGCACTACATAGACCATGTGGCGTCGAGAGAGCTCCAGAGCACCCTGGGCGTGCACAAGACTGTAATACAGGTGTGGTGTGCCCACCTCGCGGTCGGTGAAGGTGGTTACGGTGCAAAGGTTCACTTGGTTGCCCTTGAGACACCGCACCTCGTCGCCAATCTGAAGCTGGTCCATGCGACGTTCTTCACCCGAAAGCAGAGTAACAAGGGCGTCGTCGGGAAAACATTCTGCAATCGAATGGGTCGAGAGAAGTGTGCAGGAACCTCCAGTGACGCTTACGACGGCGCCCGCCGCAATTTCGTTGGAGGTTGTCGCGTCTTGGAAGACAAACCCAAGAGTACTTTGAGTTTCTGTCACGTACACCACACTGATGGCGAGATCGCTTCCAATGAGGATCGATACTTTGACACCCTCGTCGGTAACAATCCCGTTGTCGATAAAAGTGATATCCAAATCAACAAAATAAAAATTTGTTGTAAGCAACTGCACATTGGAGCGCACAAAATCGGTCACAGTGGCGCTCTGTGTCGAGACTGTCACTGCTGCTCCAGTAGTGGAGCAGTAGGCTTGCATCCTGGGGAAGAGTAAAAATACATAAATTATTATTGTTTATGATTGTGATTGTGACTCTAGCTAGCCTAGTATTTAATTAAGAAAGGAAAAAGAAGAATGAAGAATCTCACAAACGAAAAGCAACGAAAAAGCAACAGCACAAAATTGAAAATAGTAACAATATTGTATAACTCGGTAGCAACACCAGCGTAAAGAGCGCGTGGGACAGGTTGTAGTTGAGCTGAGACGTCGTTGAGACGTCGTTAAGACAGGAAAACGGCCGCAAACTGGCGAGTCCCCTTACTGAGCACCTCCCCTCTTGGTGCCCCTTAGCTTCTTCATTCAAAGCTATTCTAACATGCTATAGACCACATCGTCGTCGCATATAGTTATCTACTGTTACACGGCAACAGGGCGCAGTTGTTGAACGGTTGGGTAAAAGAGAAAAAAAGTAACGGCCAGGCAGGAGAAAAAAACGGCTGGAAAACGGCAGGAACGTCGTACGAACGCGATAAGCACATTCACAGAACGAAACACATTCACGGCTCTATCGACTGTCGGCCCACCAGAGCCATTGCGTGTCAATATGCGGATCAGAAGAACAAAACATTCCAAAAACCCGAGAATCTTACCGACCACGAACGTACGCGGCGCGGCATGTCGACACCACACACGCCAGCAAGAACAAATGTAGAAGCACACGCATGAGGGAGAACGAGAGTGAAGTGTGAAGTGTGAACTTAAAACTTTCAACTAAGTCCTCCTGGCTGCCCTTTATAATCTCAATTAATTGTATCTCACTTAGTTGCGTGAAGACGTTATAATCTCAATGAAGTCTCAATTAATTTTCGAGCAGTACACCACCTTTGCGACCCCTGTCTGTCTGTCTGTCTGTCCCCTGAGGTAAATATCAAGGTGGCTGTAGCTTGATAGACTCAATATCGGAGATGCTGTTCAGGGTTTGGTGGCATTTGTATCTGTGTTTTGATTAATGTTCGAGTAATGTCGTTTTTCTCTCAGAATGGAGAAACTGATGCACCATACCAGCGCTCGAGGTTGCACACGTACATTAAAGCGTTTACCGAGCGACGTTTGGGGTGAAACGGCTTTCACGATGGCTGTTCAGGAGGTGGCAAAGAAGGATCGCCTCGACAAAGGAATATCTCTGAATATTCTATCGAACGTGAGCTCTCGTTTGATGGTGACTTTGACCAGGGTTGCGACAAGGATCAGCGCGAATATGATGATGGTGGCAGTGTGGTCGCCTCGGAGGACGACGAGGACGAAGATGAGGACGAAGATGGGGACGAGAACGAGGACGAAGAGAAGAATTCTCAACTTTTGGTGCCAACAATGGACAGGGCTCCCTCCACACTTCTACGACTCCCCCGGTATCTCCCGTGCAAATTGCATCCCCCCAACGACACCCATTGTTCCCATCGCAGGGCGTCTGACACCACCTTCATCTACGAAGTCAACAGCGACGAAGATTTCGGGCGCCAAATCGTCGACAACACACACACTCTCAATTACGCCTCCAACGACACCTTTGGGCCCTCCGATTGAAATCGACACTTCAGGTGTGACTAAAAAGCAGGTGACATGGTGTGTTTTGAGTCGGTTGGCCCTGATCCGTGCGGAGACTCTCACTATTTGCACCGAAGATTTTCGCGACGCCTCTCTCCAGTGGGGTCTGTCAGACTCGCTTGAGCAGGCCCGCAAACCGGCGAAAGGTACTCAAAATGTTAAATGGCGATATGGCTATTGATTACTATCTTCATCTTGCTAGTTTTGTGATTCACAAGTCACGATTGTTTTTGATATAGTTTATGCACTATTTCACAACTTGCTACGTTTCGACGAAGCGTACTCCAGTATCCGATCGAGATTTCAAAGCATTTCCGAAGATTCACTCCGCTCAAAGCTGTCATCAATGAAGAAGTCGAAAGTTGGAGCTCTTCATCGCCCAACGGACGACGGAGAGCGAGCCTTGGTGAAAGCGAAATTTGTTAAAGAGCATCCGTCTCTCGTTGGCGAACTTGACATTTACGACTTGTATTGCTCAGGTAGCATACATTTGTTGTGCATTGGGCCGAACAGAATATACGAATACCTGATCTCCACGCCCTCTACAACTCTGCTTGTGTGTTTTCTTGTTTCTGTTTCCTTCAACCTGACACATCTTTCTTGCATAGCTGATGACAAACGACGCAGTGCAATGCAAATCACTGACACACGCGAGACAGAAGATGACACTCTCATCCGCGTGACAAGTCGAAAGCGCGCTCGTGACGACGCCTTAGTCCGTCTGCAAACTCAAAAGTTTACTGCTGTCGAGAAGCGCCGGAAAGCAGATTCGGAGGCGAAGAAGAAGGCAACGACACATCTGAGCGCTATGGCTACCAGTGTTGAGCGCCAGGCTGAACTGCACGAGGGTGCAGTTGCTGTCAGCGAGAAACTGGCCGCTGAGACACTGCGTCATATGGACGCAGCGGAGGTGGCCCAGCGGAAACACACTGCTGTGCTCGAGCGAATTGCAGCGGCGCTGGAGGGCATCCATACAAGTATTGGCCGATATGGCGCCCCTACCTCCATGTCCGTGGCGGCCACCAACTCTACCACGAGCGCCGGCGACAACTAAGGTTCACCAAGTATTCAAATCAATAATATTAATTATTATTATTATTATAATACAAAGAGCAGAACAATACTTCCGCCGTAGACTTCCCAAGACGAGATTGTCCCGAAAGTGATAGCCCATACATACACCCATGAGAAGAATGTACGCAGGGCGCTGCTGTGTCGTCTGCTGTTTCAGCGGTGTCGCTGACTCGCTGATGATCATTGCTTGTCGGCTGCTGCCATGATGGAAGTTTGGACATTTTTTTTCACAATCAGTTTGCTTCGACGGACTTCAACTCTTCCGTTTCGTTGATATTACGAACTTCGTTTAAAATTGAAAAAAAAAATCTTTCACTGCTTCGCTAGTCGCGACCATCTTTGTCGCCGAGGCGATGAAGAGCAGAGATATGATAAAAACATTGAAGCAGAATAGCAGATTTCTAGCAGATTATTTTGATTCGCACCCGGCCCGGCCCTTCGACACCCATGGCCAGCGCCAACGGCGACAAAGACCAACATGTCATGACGGCATCGACGGCGCTTGCAGAGGCTATTGTGGGCGCCTTTCCTCTCGTTCCCACGGAAACGCCCGACGCTGTGACGTCGCCACATGAAACTGTCAAGTCGCCTGGAACTCGACTGCGGCGTCCCGCAGGGTATGTCTCGAATCCGGACGCAACACAAATGTGTTTGTGGGCTGGTTGTGACGACGGCGAAACGACGTTTGACTCGGCAGACGAGTTGGTAAGTTCGAAAAAATACAATCTGTTATGTTCTGACACCGATTGATGGAAACAACCCAGACACGACACTTATCTGCCATTCATGTCGGTCGTAACCAAGCGAGCTACATTTGTGAGTGGTCTGAGTGTAAGCGCGGAGGAAAACCTTTCTTAGGCAGGACCAAGGTTTGAAAATGACAGCACTTTGTTCGTTTGGTCTGAAAAGAGATAACGTACATGTAATGCACAATCTCAGATTATGACGCACCTGCGAGTCCACACGAATCAACTACCGCACGTATGCCATCTCTGTCTGACGTCTTTTTCCACCGAGATACTCTTGGCGACTCATGCCAAGGAGCATATGGATGTGAAACCCTTTCCCTGTCCCGTCCCAACTTGCAAGAAGGCCTTTTACCATCCTCGAAGCTTGCGAAAGCACACCAAGTAAGCGAATTATAATTATGAAGCGTACAATATATGAGGTAAGTGCATGTGACACTGAACGAACGTGCCCTCTGCTTTAGTCACCATCCACCAGAGGAGCACGCCGTGATTCACGAAGCGGCCCGTCAAGGAATGCGATTGGTGCGCGACCAGCAGAGTAGCCAGGGCGATAGTGTGACTCCCTTTGTGGCAGCTATGTCGACTGTACACGGCTCATTTGCCGACAGTCAATATTCGACAGGGAATTCACCTACGTTCGTGTCGCCAATGGGCTCGCCTCGCAGCAAGCGCTCGCGTGGACGCGTTTCTCCAGTAGACGACACTGATTTTGACTTTGGAAGGACGAGTGTGGCTGGGAGTTTTTGCAGCAGCTCAGGGAGTGCTCCAGGCACATTTACACGCGAGCAGGCTGTCCAACTGGGATCGCCGCCGCCAGCGAAACGCAAGGTGGTGCGGCCACCGATTGCTGGACCAACCCTCCCGTCCAACTCCGTCTTGAATGGCAATGCATCCTTGCCGATTCTTGCGCGCCAAGTACCCCACCTTCGCTCATGTTTTCGCGAGTACAACGCACCACACAACCCTCTGCTCTCTATGGCCACTGCGACCTTGGCGACTTCGTCTGCCACGAGCTCGCGCACTCCCTTGCCCTGCTCCCCTGCTGCCTCACTCGATGGCATCACGATTTTGCCACCTATCGCACCGCCACCAAACGTCGACACGACACGACAGCGCATGGCAACGTCTATCCACTCGCCATCCACGCCATGTGTCGCGACCGATGTGGCGAGTCCGCAGTCGTTGTCGTCGTCGTCGCACGACCAACACCATGTCTCTGAGGTGGATCCCGTCGACGACGACTCCTTCAGTCGTCTCGTTCTCCAGCTCGACCTGCGCAACACCATGCAACTGCACTCGGCACCCTCGACCCCAACAGCGTCAAGGCGGCGCCCGTTTGTCTGAACCTCGAATGTAAAAAAATGAAAATTATTAATGATAATTAAATCATAATTAATATGATAAGACTGTATTATGTGTGTCCGTTAGACTCGAGCACGATAAAATATTGACTTGTCCGTGTCGCAGGGCACCCAGTGGAGCAAGAGCGCGGTCTGCGGTGGCTCAGAGATCTCCACAACGCCCCACGTTGGATGGCTGTGGCGCTCAAACCCCCACACGCACTGCCTGAGGCATCGCGGCACGGAGCGTGAAGCCACGCCGGCTCGTTAAGAACCGGCGCCCTTGCACAAGCTCAGACGCGCCACGACGGCGCCAGGCACGCAGCGCGGGCGGGCGAGCGACGATCGTTTTTCATCACGGCCGAAGCTTTTAGAAAATTGCGAAAAAATCATTTCAAACAAGATCATCTTTCGCTCTTTCTCATCACCTGTCACCTGCTATGTATTTACTTAGCAGGGTGACATCAGATCAAGTTTTAATTGAAAAATTCTATTAATTATTTTAAATTATTTTTTATATTCAATAATAATATTCATTCATTCTGATTGAGGTACTGTTTTTATATTATTAACTATTATTTTATTATTATTAATACTATTACTATTAATTTTGTCAATTAATTTAACAGAACAAAATCGGTGTCGTCCTCCTCGGTGTCAAACTCAATGGCCTCCTCGACCTGTCGCTCGTCGCCAATACCGTTGTTCTCCAGCATAAACTTGAACAGGTTGCAGAGAGCGTGCGAGCGGTCCCGTGCATTCGAACAGGTCGCAAGGTCGTTCTGCACAATCACCAGTTTGGTTCGGAACGTTTCGTTGAAGTTGCGCAGATTGTCAGACAACTCGGCGGATTCCCTACTCAAGCATACACAAATTCAGAGACGAATGAATAAAAACAAATACGAGTGGGTTGGCATCGATTAATCTCCCAACCAAGAGAGAAGAATATGAAACACAAACAATGCTTCACGATAAAAATAAAGAATACGAAACACAAATAATGCTTCACGATAAAAATACGAATGGACAGGCATCGATCAATCCCAACCAAGAGAGAAGAATAAGAAACACAAACAATGCTTCACGATCAAAATAAAGAATAAGAAACACAAAGAATGCTTCACGATAATACGAATGGGCAGGTATCAATCAATCCCAACCAAGAGAGAAGAATACGAAACACAAACAATGCTTCACGATAAAATTACGAATGGACAGGTATCGATCAATCCCAACCAAGAGAGAAGAATAAGAAACACAATTCCTGCTTCTACAATACGTAATAATGAACTACCCTGCGAGAACATTGCAAAAAAGAGTCTACAAAGAAATATCGATTGCTGCATATATATTAATCCCAACCAAGATAAAATACAAAACTTCTACAATATAATGTAATAATCACCCAACTCACTCGTAAACCACCCCCTTACCCGTCTTTCAAAGCAAGATCAAGCCGCCAAAGAACATCTTCACACGCCCGTCGATACACAGCAAACTTGGATTCCTCTGCAACAAAAACACTATAATTATAAAGAACAAAGCGTCACACGTGCTGTAGATGTACCGTGAGCGACAGAGGCAGCACGACGATTGCAGTCCATCAAAATGCCCAGGACCTCCACGACATGCTGGTCTTTGGTCATCTTCGGTCGCGATTCCTACAAAAACAACTCAGTCTTGCTCTTACCCAAACCACGTTCTACTTACCCATCTTCTTCTGCGTCCAAACACCGCTCCAATCCTCGACACTCCCTTGCGCAGCGTCTCCTACAACACACCACAATGAGAAATCAGGTGCTCCCACACTATAACAATCTTCTTACAAAGCTCTTTTGGGGAATCATGCGTATGCGACGGGGCTCGCCGAGTTTGGCAGGACTGTTGGTGGAGCGCGAACGGGCATTGCCTTGGGCGGATGGTCGGATTAAGGCGGGAGGCGAAGGCGCCGACTCGGACATGGACCGTCGCTCGATGCCTGCAAGCACAGACGATGATGGAATGTCGCCGAGAGACTCGGAAAAGGCTTCGTCCTCGGTGGTGCGCGAGCGACGCCTAAACTTGTCGCGAAGTGTGATGGCACTAGGCGACACACGACCCGAGCGTGTGATGCTGGGACTGCGTGACGCTGTACTGGAACCGGCAGTAGTGGCGGAGGTGGCGGTGATAGTGATGGTGGTGGTGGTGGTGGCGGCGGCGGTGGCGGCGGCGTTAGATGCAATCTGACCGTTGCTGTTGTTGGGGGAGTGTGCGTGTGAGGGCGAGAGACTTTCGTTCGATGCAGAGGTTCCATCGGAGCTTAGTTTCGATAGCGACGTTGACAAGTTCTCAGTGGACATCATCTTTTCGCGGGTGTTTTTGCTGGCGTGACGCAGTACAGTGCTTGTGCGACGTCCACTGGGCTGAACAGTTCCCAGGTCGGCGTCGATTGCTTCGGTGAGCGTACTATGGATGTCGGATGTGCTATCAGGCAGGTCGGTCTGGTCACAGACGGGACTGGGGCTTGGTGACACCTGCTCTTCGGGAGTCAGTGGACCCGACACATGAATGTTAATGATTGGCCCTGACATGGTCGCACGTTCCATTGTCGCCAATGTGTCAAGGTCCTGTTGAAAAAAAAATGATAAGCCTGAAAAAAAAACATTCCTTGGTATGAACGTACGAGCACACCGGTGTTGGTGGAGGCAAGGGCAGTGAGATCAAGAGAGACGGGACGCGGAGAGGTGAGGGGCAGGATGATGGGGCTGAGGCGACGGAGGCGAACGTGTGATGAGGAGCTGTGGACTGAGTTGATAGACGAGGTGGACGACGACTCAGAAACCGACCCTTCGCCATGCCCCTCAATCGCTTGCATTGCTTCAAGCGCCTCAATGTCACAGATGCTTTGCGGCCGAGGCGACACTGCGCTTCCGCGCATGTTGGCCTGACGCAGCTCCTGCTGCTTCTCAAGAAACTTGCGCCGTCGACCCAACGACGTAATCGACATGTCTTCCCTGCACAGAAAACAAATACAAAGTAAATAATTAGTATAATTAAAATATGATATTGCTGTCATGGAAAGTTCGTGTGTGAGATTCTCACCGGAGATCGTCGTCGTCAAGCGTCAGCAGTATAGTGCCGTCAATGTCGTTGTCGGCAAAGATGCCCTGCAGGTCGTCAAAGCCAATTTCACACAGCCATAGGCACACCTCCTCGACAGTCCAGCAACGCACATCCTCACCAGCCGACGCCGCTACTCCATCATTCACATTTTGAAGTCTTTGACGCTCGAGACCCTCCAGCCAGGTCACTCCACACGGACTTTCCTGCGCCTGTCTGAGGCGACGCATCACCTACTCACAAAAAAGTTGTGTCAGACCCAACCTCCGACCAAAAAAAAAAAAAAACCAACAAAAAAACAAACAAACCAACAAACAAACAAACAAACAAACAAACAAACAAACAAACGGGTCTTACCTCGTTGAATGTAGGCCGTCTACGCTGGTCAGATTCCCAACACTCGCGCATCAACAAGGCATATTCATAATCACAATCCTACATGCAATATGCACAAAAAACGTATAAATGTGCTTCTCCTTCCTCAGGACTTTTGCCATACGTCTGGAATTTCCGGGCGTTTGTTACGAGAGACCACACTGTAAATGAGAGGATGCACTTGCATGCCTGCAAAGGGCCGCTGGCGGGTCCATAGCTGCCACATGGCAATGCCAAAGGCATAGACATCGGCGCGTGGCGAGATGCGCTCGCCACGGAACACCTCGGGCGCTGTAAACGCAGGCGTTCCTCCCGTCTTGTTGGTCACGCTCGTCGCATCAATGTTCATAATCTTCGACAAGCCAAAGTCGCCCACCTACGACACAGCAGCCATGATGATGTCCAGTTCAAATGTGTCCTTATTGGATACCTTGCACACATCGTCAGCGGACACCAAGACATTGCTTGGCTTGAGATCGCTGTGAATAATCTTGGCTGCGTGCAAACAATCCATTCCTTGAGCAATGTCAAGAGCGAAGCGTAGTAATCCTTTGAAGACAAACAACTTGGTGAGCGTATGTTCTCGCATGTTTTCGACACCCGTCTTCCACTCACTCGCTCTGTCGACCACTTCCGACTTGTCTTCAAGGATGGCGTCCAAGTCGCCCTTCTCCAGCAGCTCCACGACAATGCAGAGGGGGTGTGGCGGCAGACAGGCGCCGATGAGCTGAATGACGTTTCGATGCTGCAAATGGCTGTGTGTCGGAAAAAAGAACGCGTGAGAAACGCTCTTGGTGTGTCGCGACGGAGCGCGCCAGCGACACCAACGGCCTGGGCCAGGGGCGCACACGGGACGCAGTACTGACCTCATGACGGTGACTTCGGTGACAAAGTCCTCAATGGCCGACGACGACGCCGTCTCGGGCAGAAGCGTATTCTGCTGGATCGTTTTCATGGCCACCCGCTTCTCTGCGACTTTCGCCGCGTACACCACCCCAAATGAACCGCGTCCCAGCTACTCAACGGTGAAGTTTCACAGTAGTTTTCGAGCAGAATGCGACAAAGTGAGTTTTTGTCGTGTTTTTTTTCTTTTCTTTTTTTTCAAAATATACCTCCTTTTCAATGAGGACGGCGGTATAGTCAATGATGAGGTGGGGAGGGATGTTGAGGGAGGCCAGGGTCAGCGGGGGTCTCTTCGACGGGCTGGGCTCCAGTCCGGTGATGGTGTCGTTCGAACTTCCATACAAACTGCCGCTCCCGCTGCTCTCGTACGACGGCGCCTCCAACGTGTCGCCCGCCCGTCCAGGCGCAACGTTACCCATGACGATGGCAGATGGAGGGCGCGAATAAAAAACAACTTGACTGTTTCAGAGATTCACACTTCACAAAACACAGATCAACAGAGTGGTTCCGTGAGAACTTTTAATATTATCCCAGATCAACAACGCAACCTTTAAAAAAAACCATCGATTTTTTTTCCGTCAGTTCAGCCCACTGTCCAGTTGTGACTTGTGAGTCCGCCTGAGTCGTGACTTGTGACTTGTGACTTGTCAGTTTGTCACTCACTCGCCACTTCACACATGTGAGTTCAGGGTCGTCACTTGTGAGAATATTTTATTATTGTTATTATTATTATTATTATAATAATTAAAAAAATTAATATAATAATTATTATTATCAGACTCTTTCGTATGTTAAAATCAAAACAATCTTTTACATTGTGAGCTCCATAATAGCCTCGACAATCTCGCCGTTGGCGTTCTTGAGGGCCTTAATGGCGGCGTCACGGTCGGCACCGGCCTGGTCCATGACAAGCTTGATGTCCTTGGCGGCGAAACCGTCCTGGTCAGCCCCCTCGGAGGCACCGGCAGCAGCGCCCTCAGCGTCGCTCGAGGCCGCAGCGTCAGTGGTAGCTGCTGACGACGAGGAAGCGAGCGCGTCTTCAAAGGCAGC
This sequence comes from Ministeria vibrans ATCC 50519, assembly GCA_943704425.1. Taxonomy (NCBI): domain Eukaryota; class Filasterea; order Ministeriida; family Ministeriidae; genus Ministeria; species Ministeria vibrans. The sequence goes on from CALSCP010002104.1 coordinate 12,751, forward strand.
GCTCGATGCGGGCGCACCACCAGCGGCAGCCTCCGCAGCGGCTCCCTGCATCGATGCAAGGCTCTGCAAGTGCTGCGACGTCATCTTGTGCAACTCCTGTTGGCTGTCCTCGACGTTCACCTCGCCCACAACAACGTACGTGTCCGTGCCGGGGTTCTTCAACACAACCGGATCCGACACCACAAAGGTGATCTGTACAAATTTGATATTAGAAACTTATGATTTATGATAGAAAGAAAAAGGAAAGAACCCCACAGGGACCACATCACACCACTAGATATGGACAGAGTGTATCCATACACACCAAAGAATCGTACGTTTTTGTTCTTCTTCATGCGCACTTCCTTGACACCCGAGATCTCCTCAAGACCGAGCTTGTCAAAGGCCTTGAGCGCCTTCTTCTCAGTCCGGCTCTTAGAGCCCTCCTCAGCGCCAGCGGTGGCGGGGGCACCCTCCTCGGTGGTCTACACACACACAACCATCAATCACCCTCGCACTCGCCCACGCCCACGCCCATCAATCACTTACGGCCTCCTTGAGAGCGGGAAGGTCGTCATCGACATCCTCAACGGGGACCGCCTCGACTGGTGCTGCTGCGACTTCTGTTGCCATCTCGATCTAATCATCAAACAGAGTAAGCCAAAAATTACGTTAAAAAAAAAAAAAAAAAAAAAAAAAGGAAAAAAAGAAGAAAAAAAATGCCAAGAGAGAGACGAAAAAAAGAAGGAAAGGGCGGGATTTGCAGTGGGGGTGGGGTTGGAGGGGACAGGCAAGGCAGGCGTACCCTGCGAGAGCGACACAGTGCTGTCCTGTTGGTTAATGGCAAAGAGAGTCCCTTCATAGCGGATTTCAGCCTTGCTCGTCAGGCTGATGTGCGACCCGAAGTAGGGGACGCCGGCAGGAGCAGAAGCCATCGTGTGAATGAAAAATGACGAAAAATAGTGAAAAATAAAACAAAAAACAAACGAATTTGATCGGAAACGAACCGATTCACGTAATCAGTCGTGTCGTCATCGCTTCTCGAACACACACGAAGTAAAGGCTAGCTCGACCTGGCGACCTCTCGTTTTTCGTTTTGACGCTTCTCAAATGACAAATCATCAATCAGGTTACAACTTTGACATGTTCCAAAAGCGCCCTGTCAGATCGCGCAATTTCTCCGGCTCCTCCGGCTCTTTCCGCTCCGCTCGGACGACAAAGTCGCGCACAGTCGCTCCCGTGTATATCTGTCGGGGTCGAGAAATGCTCACCTTGCGCGTTCCAACCATCTCCAGCCAGTGTGCGACCCATCCGGTCGTGCGCGCCACAGCAAACAGCACGGTGAACATCGAGCGCGGAATCTTCAGTGCTTTGAACACAATCCCAGAGTAAAAATCTGAAACCAAGTTTCAATGTTAATCATTAGTGTTTGCGCTTATTTTGTGTGTCTGCGTGTTTGTGTTAGACTTGCCGACATTTGGGTATAACTTCCTCTTAATAAAATACTCATCACTCAGGGCAATACGCTCCAGTTCGCGCGCAATGTTCAAAAGTGGATCATCAGTCAACCCTATGCAGAGTTAAAATAGTTACACACGACAAATATGTGATTATGTTATTAGAGTACCGATTTGAGAGAGAACCGAATGAGCGACCTTTTGCATGATTTTGGCGCGAGGATCGCGGGACTTGTAGACGCGATGGCCAAAGCCCCACAGCCGGAAGGAAGACGTTCGCGACTTGGCAAGGGTTATATAGTGTGGAATTTGGTCCTGCAACACAAAATAATCGAAATAAATTGGTAATAATATTATTGAAAATATTCTTACCACTGTTCCAATTTCCTCCAGCATGTCCAACACTATGGGAATCAGATGTGCACAGAGAGTGAGACAGAGTAAGGTAGAAACGGGGAGGGGCGAGTACCTTTTTCGTTTGCGCCACCATGTGAAGGACCCCAGAGAGACGCAATGCCCGCTGCAATGCACGCAAAGGGGTTGGCGTCGGATGAGCCTGCAATGCGTACGGTGGACGTCGACGCATTCTGCCCGTGGTCTGCGACAAAAGAGGGAAGTAGACATCAGGGTTAGAATTATACAAGTTGCACTTGGGAGTGGTAGGGAAAGTGTTAGAATGAAAACTGGAGGTAGCCTTGAAGGATGGGCGTTCTCAAAATCAAACGGACTCTTTACCTAAGTGCGCAATGAAAATCTGATCGAGTGCCTTGGCAAACACCGGATTGACGTGGTACGGCGCACTCGGCACACTAAACATCATGTGCAGAAAGTTCTCGCTGTACGAATAGTCGTTGCGTGGATACACAATGGGCATTCCGTTCGCAGTGCTAAAGACGTGTACAACGCACAACATGAAAACAACACATTCCAACTGCGTCCGTCTCTCACCGAAAGGCCATTGCAGCAATTGTAGGCATCTTCGCAATGAGCCGATAGGCACTCAGCTCGCGCTGTGTCTGCTGGTGGATGTCGAGCGAGTCGTGGTAGAAGGCCGAGAGCGCACCGACAACCCCCTGTGAGAGAGCAAACAGCGGCCCGTCAGTCAGTCAGCGACTCACTCGGTCTCTGTCTCCCCTGTGCGTACACACATGATCGCCATGGGGTGCGCATCGCTCTTGAACCCCGAGAAGAAGCGTGTGAGCTGCTCGTGGACGAGCGTGTGCGACGTGATGTTGGCGCAGTGCCGTTCGTATTCGCGCTGTGACGGAAGCGACCCAAACAGCAGCAGAAAAGAGCTCTCGTAGAAATCTGACTGCTCCACCAGCTGCTCGATGGGGTAGCCGCGGTAGAGGAGACGTCCCTCCGCCCCGTCAATGAAGCTGATGGCGCTCTCGCACGACGCTGTCGCCGTGAAGCCCGGATCAAATGTGATCAGTTTCGATCGCAAAAACATCCCGCGAATGTCCACTGCCGCGCCCCCCAGCGTGCCTTTTACCAGCGGCAACGACCCAACCTCACGCTCGTCGCCCTGGCCATCCTCCCTGATCACAATACGACACTCTCCAACTTTCTGCATGAATTAAGAACAAAAAAAAAATAATCAGTTTTATTCACCAATCACTACTTCTCTCTCTCTCTTTCTCATCATGGCCTCAGCTGCGATCCGGAAGGTTGATCTCATTGTCATCGGCGGCGGCAGCGGCGGTCTGGCGGCTGCCAAGGAGGCTGCGCGACTCAACAAGTCAGTGCTCCTCTTCGACTTTGTCAAGCCGTCGACGCAGGGCACCAAGTGGGGCTTTGGTACGTCTCTCTTGCTTTCCTGTCGTGTGTGTTGCCTCGTTTCTTTTGAGATCATTGAGCGAACTGTGAAAAAAAAATTTTTGGCATGAAGAGTGAAAAAAAGGCGCCGCACTCGCTGAGGCTTTGCAGGGGGCCGTGTGCCTCGGGGCATGCGATCAGTCGCATGGAAGGTTGCAGTGGAACTGACTCGTGGCGGTGGCTTTCCCCTGCACAGGCGGCACTTGCGTCAATGTCGGATGTGTGCCCAAGAAGCTGATGCACTACGCGGCGCTGCTGGGCGCATCGATGCACGACATGCTGGAGTACGGCTGGAAGATCCCCGCGCGCGCCGTGCCGATGGAGTCCGGCCTGGACGAGCAGCAGCCGGCCGTCGAGCACGACTGGTCGCGTCTCGTGACGACTGTCCAGAACTACGTGCGCTCACTCAACTTCAACTACCGCTCAGGCGTCCGCAGCGCAAAGGTGACCGCCCTCTCCGCGTCCATCCTATCCGTTTATCTTGCTTACACTGCTGTCTTTTTATCGCTCTGCACTTCTCTGGGTGCGTAGGTGGAGTATGTCAATGCACTCGCACAATTTGTCGATCCCTCGACCGTCACCTACACTCTCAAAGGAGAAACGACTCTGGCGTCTGCGTCGCACTTTATTATTGCCACAGGCGGGCGCCCGACTATGCCCATGGAGATCCCTGGCGTCCGCGAACACGCCATCAGCAGCGACGATGTCTTCTCCCTCCCCTCCTTCCCCGGCAAGACCCTCTGCGTCGGCGCGAGCTACATTGCCCTTGAAACCGCCGGCTTTCTTAACAAACTCCACTGTGATGTCACAGTGGCTGCACGCTCGATCCTTCTGCGTGGTTTTGACCGCCAGATCAGCGAGAAGATTGGGGTGCTCATGGCGGAACAGGGCGTGGGCTTCAAGTACGGCGCTCTGCCCACGCAGCTCACCCGCGAGTCCCCCGAGAGCCAAATCAACGTCACCTTCTCTGACGGCACGTCTGATTCCTATGACACGGGTACGTTTGTTGGATGATCAGATATAATATAATAGTTATAATAATATTATTATGTGTGTGTTGAAACTGTGAATGCTCTCTTAATCATGTCGTTTTCTTTCTCCCTCACTTTTCTTTATTTTTTCTCTTGCAGTGTTCTATGCGATTGGGCGCACTGCTGACACCTCTGGAATTGGTCTTGACTTGGCGGGAGTGAAGACGGCGGCCAATGGGAAGATCCCAGTGGTCCACGAGCAGACAAATGTGCCTCACATTTTTGCAATTGGTACGCAACAGAAATTCACACACTCGCACGCAACATTCAACCCACATTTACTCACTCATTCATGATGTGTGTGGTTCAGGGGATATCGTGTACGGTACGCCCGAACTGACGCCCGTGGCAATCAAGGCGGGTGAGCTGCTTGCGCGTCGTCTGTTTGCCGGTGCGACGCAGACCATGGACTATGCACTGGTTCCAACGGCCGTGTTTACGCCCTTTGAGTATGGGTGTGTGGGGCTCAATGAGGAGGATGCAGTCGCCAAGTATGGCGAGGACAATGTCGAGGTGTACCTCTTTGAGTTTACGACGCTCGAGTTGCAAGGTTAGGATGGCCTAGTGTGACTAGTGTGTTTGACAATGAGACGTGGAGTCACTGCAACGAGAGAAAAAAAAACGAGAGAGCAATCACAAACTAAATTCTTTTTTTTTGCTCTCTTTTGCTCTCTTTAGCTGCGCATCGACACAAGCACGTTCGCACGCGCGAAAACGAATACGACACTGACATGGGGTTCAACTCGATGTCAAAAATCATCTGTCTGCGCTCAGAGAACGAGCGTGTCATTGGTTTCCATTTCCTCGGTCCCAACGCAGGTTAGCCCACACCCGATTGCGTGTTCTTGTTCACCTCGATTGATTTTGATACCCCTCTGTCATTCTATATTCAGGCGAAATCACTCAGGGGTACTCACTTGCGCTGCGTTTGGGTGCAACCAAGTCTGACTTTGACTCGGTCGTGGGAATTCATCCCACTGACGCAGAGTCCTTCTGCAATCTCAATGTCACAAAGGTACCAGAGTGGGAGAGGGGAACGCGCACACCTCTCACTGACATTTACTCTCTTTCTTTCTTTCTTTCTTTCTTTCTTTCTTTCTTTCTTTCTTTCTTCCTTTCTTTCTTTCTTTCTTCCTTCTTTTCTTTCTTTCTTCTTTTCTTTCTTTCTTTCTTTCTCTCCCTTCCTCTCAGCGCTCCGGTGAGCCTTATCAGGGAGGCGGATGCGGTGGTGGAAAGGTACTACTTTACTCATTTACTCTCTCCAACTTTTTTTCGAACCTCACCGCTCTCCTTTCTTCAATAGTGCGGCTAAAATTGACTCGTGCTCCACTTCGCCTCTTGACAATACACATACACTTTTCACGTTTACTACAAATAAGTTACTTTCTATCTCTCCCCCAGTCTCATGTACATGCAACGCGCAAAAGAGCAGCAAAAGGCCGGGCACTGGCAACGGGCCGGACTGCCGCTTCAATCCCAGGCGCGCCCGTGACGGAAATGCGCAGACGCGACGAGTCGGGACACCACACAATGTGACAATGCGTGCGACGCAACGCAATGGATTCGCTTGCACCGCCTTGCTCGCGCACAATGTGCAGTGTATGTCCCACCAGCACAAGCGCTCCGCTCGCAGCAACACGCTCACCCGTCTCTACCGAGTATAGCGCAACCTCAACCGCTGCACTCACGCCCGCTACATCGTCCCCCGCGAGCAACGGCCAGCCCACTCGCACAAGCACACTCGGCACACGCACCCCAAGGCCACGTACACCCACCTCCTCACTACTAGCACTACTCCCCTCCATCGCTACCATGGTGCCTCGTCCCACCACATCCCCCAACCGCCGCGTCGCATCCGACAGCATCATCATCGCACCCGCTGCCGGCCGTGAGAAAAGCCCGATCAGCCCACGCGCAGCTCCACCCGCCACTGCAGTTGCTCCTCCCCCTTGTCGATACGCCTCCACGGGCGTCTCCACCAGCCCCGCCACACCCGACAGCACTCCCAGCCCCAACGTGCGCAACGGTGCGAGCAGTCCGTCTCCAACATCATCATCATCCTCCTCCTCCTCCTCCTCCTTCGCTCGTACTCCACCCTCTCCCTCTCCATCCCTCTCCTTCTTCTTCAAAGTGGTCTCGACAACTACACTGTCGCCCTCTTCCTCCTCAATCTCCGTCAATGGCGCCTCACTTGCACTCCCATTGCCACCACTGTTACTTCCACTCGTACTGCTCACCAGTGGCAAGAGTGGATCCGGATTGATCCCATTCAGATTCAACGCCAGTCCTTCGCCCACCGAAGACACACTCGACAGCGCTGCAAACGACATGCGTCGCGCCGCCGACGACAGACCCTGTGCCCACGGCAGCGACGTCACCTCCCGCATCGCCATCGACATTTCCCGCACGAGCACCGCTGGACGCCCCAGCAGTCCCAGACGGCCCAGCAGCGACGGCAGTGCCTTCATCGCATCGCGTGCACCTCGCGCCATAATCGCACCTGCCAGATCCCCGACGAGACACTGCACGCCACGGAATTGCATAGCACTCACACGCACAGGCGCCTCGCTGATGTTCACGTGCACCGGCGACTGGAGACTCAACGACAGCACCGTCACCACCGGTTCCAACACCGCATGATGCACCATCAACAGCACAGGGAACGGTCCCACGCTCGGTCGGCTCGCCTCCTGTCGCCACTGCCGCTGGTGATGAAGTCGACGCTGTCGTCCACCACTCCACTCGACAGCGTATACCTGCAAGAGACGACCCAGCAACTCTCCAAGAGTGTTGGTCACGTCAAGCATAAGAGGCCGAGCTCGCACAGCGAGCTCCACCACTGCCGCACCACTCATCCGCAAACTCACGTTGACAAGCGACGCAGACGCACTCTCCGCAACCCGCACAGGTACCTCCTCGGCACCCAACGGACCTCGAACCATCACCTGAAACCGTCCGGCTCCTTCACGGCACTCCACGCGCGCCCGTCTTACCTGCACACGCCCATCCACTCGCCGCCCGCCCGCCACCGTCATGCCCACCTGCACTCCATACACTCTGCCCACCATCACATTGCTCCAGTGTGAGTCGGTCACCCCCACACACACTGACCCCACACTCAACTCAAAATGATACTTCCGCGAGGGAGACGCATCCCTCTCCACCTCGGGCTCTTTCCCTCCCAGCTCGTACAGCTCCAAAATGCGCACCCCATTCTCCTCGCGCACCCGCATATGAATCGCCGCCATGTCATGCACTCCACCCGGCACCAACACCCGTCGAACGTCTGCCACGTTCCGTCCTTTCTCCTCCTCCAACTCAGCCGTCGCACCTTCATTCACTCCTTCCTCCTCAGCATCGTACCCAAACGGCTCAGACCAACTGCAGTCGCGACGCGCACGCACACACACCGCCATTGGCCAGGCTCTCTTAAGTGTCCCATCACCATCCTCCCCATCGGTCCCTTCGTCACCGCCCCCGCCCCCCTCAGTCCCTCCTCCTCCTCCTCCTTCTCCTCCTCCTCCTCCACCACCACCTCTGCCACTCATCGGCTGGGAGTCTCGTCGCCCATCCCTCCCTTCCCCTCTGCCTGCTCCGCTGCCCCTGCCCCTGCCCACACCAGCGCCACCCACATCGCGCAGCTCAACAAACCCTTCGACGTGCGTGCGCCCGCCCATCCCATCAATCCAGACGGCACATTGTCGTCCACGCGGATTCATCAAGCGTCCCGCACCGTCATACACCAACACGCGCTCGCGCCAGCTCCGCTCCTCGTCTGTCATCTTTCCCTCGTCCGTGTCGCCACCCTCACCTCCCGCCGCTACCACCACGTCCACACGTCCCTGGTAGTCACGCCCGATCGCGGCCACCTGCAATGGCAACGTACACCAGTTGCGCACTTCATACAGGGGACACGGGTGCTCGCGCAGCGTCACACGCACCACCCCTGTTACCGCATCCGCGCGCGCCACCTCCACCAACACCGCCCATGCTGCACCAGCACGCCGCACAAGCGGCATCATCACGCGTCCGGGTGCCATGCGCATGTCCACAGCGGCACGTCGGTCGCCGTTCGTGATGTGCTGCACATGCAACATGGGCCGTGTTAGAAACACTCGTTCCCCCGCACCCACAGTGCGCCACTCGCCGGCCCCACCTCCCCCTTCGCCAATCTTTAATGCCTCCCGACACCCATTGGTCACTTGAAAGCGACACCGAATCGTCAGACGTGGCACACAACACGACACAGCATCGGCACAGCTCACAGACGATCGTAAGGCCAGCGCACGCATCCGCTTCGTCTGGTTCGTGCCCGCAGACATCAACTTGACACGTCCCTGATGCTCCACCGCACTCACAACTATACGCGCCAGTGTCCGCTCCGTGCCGCTCGCCGTCACCTGTGCACTCAGCACACTCACATCTTCATTCCCTCCATTGTTGTGGTCATCCCATGCGACCATATACTCATCTCCATCCCCGACGACACACATGGCAGGTGGCACCAGCGGCACCAAGCTCACTTCAGTCACACGCCGACCATCACTGTTGTCTCCACTAGCGCCTCCTCCTACTCCTACTCCCCCACCACTACCAACGCCCCCTCCACCAATACCACTACCACCCCCTCCGCCCACTCTACCACCACCTTGGCGTCGACGTGGCACACGCGGCAGCAGTGACCACGTCGAGAGGCGTCCTTCCACCTCGAGTTGCATTTGAGCCTGGCGTCGTTCGCTGTGCATTCGCCGTTGCGGGTACGCGTGTCCTGCGGCAAGCGCCGTTTCGCCCGCGTTGCTCTCACAACGCCACCGAAACACCAGTGGCGTCCCAGCATCGTTGCACACAACGGCCGCCGAGCGCACATGCAATGCGGCACCACACACGCCACGCACCACACACACTTGCAAGGGCACCCCGTCAGGCATGTGGACATTGACAACAGTGCCACCTGCGGGCGACGACGGCATCGACACGGCAACATGCTCGTCGACTGCATATGCCCAGGCGAGCTCGAGGGTGCACGGCGCACCACTGGCGGTGCTCAGTCGTGGAACCACGTACCCTCCGTTGCTGCCACATAGCTCCGACGCTCCGCCGACTGATGTACCAGTCGCCTCGCGCACACGCAGGAGCAACGCTTGCTCTGTGTGATTGAACACCATCAAAGGTGGAGCAATGTGCGCGAGATACATTCGCGCGCGTCCGAGTCGCGTGCCCATGCGCACCGGCATGGGTTCACGCACACCGTCTACCACCTGATAGTGTATCATCTGCACTGCGTACACCAGCCAGTCCGAGCCGCCACTCAGCACAGTCACTGGCTCCATCACACGCCGTTCGTCGACGGGGAACAATGGCACGGCAATCGTCGTGTCGGCGGCGGACAGTGCACTCAGCGACATTTTTGTGCCCTGCAACACCAACAGCGACTCGCTCAGCGACCGTGCCGGCACTACCGTCTCGTGGCCATCCTCAAGACGCACACGCACCGCCACGGCACAAGCATTGTGTACCATATGTGCTCCTGAAAACACCACACGACCTCCGTCAAGTGACACAAGAAGCGGGCCAACGGCAGAGACCACGCCACGCCGTACGTGTGCCAATGGACCCACATCGAATGCCGCCGAAAACCCACCGTCAACGCCACGACACGTCTCGCTGGGCATGCCAATAAATCGCACCTGCAACAGTCGTCGCGCCTCAACGCCCGTCATGGTTGCCGACAACAGCTGCCCGTTCCACTGCAGGCGTGCGTAGTGTCGCGGTGGCACCACCAGCGCCGTCGCAGGCGCACTGCCCCACTGCTTCACCTCGATTGGCACGTGAGTGTCGTTGCACACCATCTGATAGACATGTCCCCCACACAGCACCAGTGACGACGTTGACGACAATTGCTCTTCGTGTTCTCTTTGCAGTGTCGCTTGCCACAGCGCCACAGAACGACTGACAAGACGCACCAGTGTCGGCGACACAATGATCGCAGAGGGTGCCGCAAGCACTGCGCAGGCGAGCGTGTCACGACCACCACCACCAAACAGTGCCATTTCCATCGCTGCTGGTCCCGCAATGCGCACTTCACAGCCATCGGCATAGTCCACACAGCTCGCATTGAGTGTTCCCGTCAAACGCGTCTGCCAGCCCGAACGAGCACTTGAACTCGCGGACGCAACCACAGACGTCGCACGCACAATAAGCCAGCTCTGATGGGCACAAACGGACTGAGGAACCAGGGTGAGCGTGTCGGCATCGCCTGTCGCGTGCTCGCTCTGCTCATAGTGGTCACTGAGCGTCACACTCGCTTGCTCCACACTCACCACAACGGATGCGGTGCTCGAAGGTCCGCCTGCACGTTCACTGTGCATGTCAAGGCACCCCAATAGTGTCATGCCCGCAAGAAGTTTATGAGCGCTGCTGCTGCTGCTGCTTGGACTCGTGGTAATGTCGTTGCGCATCGTCTCGGACCACACAGTCTCGCCAGGCATGCGCGGCCACAGGTCCACTAGCGAGGGCTGTGACGTTGAGAGTAGTTCATCGACGGGCGGAAGTACACGCACACGCCAAAGTGTGCCGGCCAGACGTGCAGGGTTCTCAATGGCGTACTCACGCTCCGTGTCCGAGAGCACCAGAAACCGCTGGACAGGCACAAATGCAAGTAGCGTCTCGCTCCAGCACTGCAGCTCACATGCACACGAGGGCGCATCCATGGGAGCAGGCACACAGCGAATCCACGTCACGCGACGTGTCTCGGCGTAGCGCCACGTAAGCGAGCCGGGCGCTGTCATGACTTGCTGAGTGGCGGGCAGACAACAAGCCGAGTCGCCTTCGACAAAGACAAAGTCTTCGCCGCGAATGTCACCGGGTCCCAGTGTAACACTTGCACCATCCGCACCACCTATGGTCATCATGGGCGATGGAGGCGGCGCCTCGTCAGACGATGCAAGAGACACAGCATGAGCAGCTGTAGAAGTGGTCGAGGCTGTTGTCGACGACGAGGACGACGACGACCAGTCGGAGGCGCAGGCGAGCAACGCTAGCACCGAGCGTTGTTCAATGTGCAGGCCTAAATCAAGCACCTTGATTCGCGCGCGCGTGCGTCCAAAGCCCATGGAGCCACGCAACGAGAGGTCGGTGGGCGCAAGCAAGAAGGGCACTTGCGTGTCGTGTGTGGTAGCGCGACGGCCCGCTCGCACCGCACAGTCGTGCGCACTCACTGAAAAGAGCTCGACCAACTCAACGCCGTCTTCATCAAGCTGGAGCGAACCCACCGAGGTTGAGGCGGGCGCCGATATGCGCATGCCACCGTCCACGACACAGGCCACGGTCCAGGCGAGATCCGACGAGTGCACCGCCATGGATAGTCGCTCCACTGTCACATGTAACACCAAGGGCAACTCAATCTTCTCTGCGGGCTCACCAGCAAACAGCGCCGCGTAGTGCGCTACACTGGTCACTAAAAGGAACGCGTCGTGGACAGATATGTCGGCGCGCACAGCAGGCACGGTCATCAGACACAAGGGCACCGTCTGCTCCTCCGAGCTGCAGGCGGAGACTGTGGGACGTGACGCGGCAAGAGAGGATGCAGGCGCAGAGGCAGAGAGAGGTGTGGCAACAGCCGTTGAGCGCACCACAGTGCCTCGCCACTCCGTGACGGTGAGCCAGCGCACGGGAGACGCACTTTGGCGGTTACACTGCTTCTCGACAGACCACACGCCCGTTTCGAGTTGGAGATCAGGGAAGACGCGGGGCGCAATGACAATCGCAATGGGAGTGGTAGGAACAGAATCGTCGGCGCGCAGTGCTCGCATCATGGCTGACAATTTGGTGAAAGGCGCCACAAGAGGATCAAGATGAAAGGCCGTTGAGGAGGAGAGACGCACAAAGGGACTCTTGAAGAGAATTGACGTGTCGGGCGATGAGGGCACGGGCAGAGAAAAGGTCCATTCGCGCACGAGACAGTGTACCTCGCCAAAGTCGGTGATGGCAGTGGGTACAGCTGCCAATGTCGATGGTGATGCCGCAACAACAACCGTGGTTGGAACTGGGACGCGCTCGGGGAGTGCATCCAGCCAGCGGAGGAGCAGTGGGTGAACAATGAGCGAGCCGGAGCCAATGCGAAGTGCGCGTGCGAGGGGAGTGCCAGTGAGATTGTCGTGGAAAACGCCATAGGCAAGGGCGGAGTTGGTATGTTCGGCGCGAGAGAGAGCAGTGGCGTCGCGGCCGTCGTGAACAAATGTTGACCAGTCCAGTTCGCTTGCAAGCACTTGTTCGTCTGTGTCGGGTCCACTCTGAGTGGCAGTGCCATCGCCACACTCAAAGATGACCACGCTTCTGTTGTGTGTGCCGCTGTGGTGGGCGGTCACTGAGAAGCGACCAATCGACACGGAGGTATGGCGCAAATCGGCCGAGTGACGACGACGGAACTGTAGATTGTCCAGCACAAAGTCAAGTGAGAGGGGTTCTTCGTCTTCTTTGGGGATGTGGTCGTGACACTTGAGGGTGGTGGGCGTGGGCGCAACAAGAGCAAGGAGCGTCGCGCACTCGAGAGGGCCAATGCGTAGACTGAGCGTTGGGCAGGATACTGAGCTGACGGCACCGCCACACGGGAGCATACTGGACGACCATTGAATCTCATGGTCAATGGGCTCCCGTAGCAAATCTGCCATGGGTGGCTCGTCGACGCGCTCAATGGTCGAGGAAAATGATGGGCTGCCACAGGCAAGCGAGACACGCATGGATGCCACGCGAATGCGCGAGGTGGACACGGCGGCGCGCAAGAGCTCGCCGGTGGGTGTGAGCCCGTGCAGAGCGTCCGTGAACTGTCGCATGTTGGATGTCCATGCGAGTCGCCAATCGGCGCGACGCAGGCGCAGAAGAGCTGCACGCCCAAGCAAGCGCAGTGTAAGACCACCGGCAATGATGCTGTGGCGCTGCTCGGGATTGAGTTGGAGGCCTGAGGACACGAGCACAAAAGCACAGTCGCGGACGGAGAGACGCCAGCGAGTCGGGGCAATGGTACGCATCTCATGAGCGAGACGCACAAAGTAGTCTTGCATCGTGTCGAGGTCGGGAAGATCGTGGCGCAGACGCTGTTCGTTGACGGGCGGGCTGGCACGAGGACGCGGGTCAGGCTGGAAGAATCCAAAGAAGGCACGCACAGCAGCAATGTCGGCAACGCCCATGGCAGAGCCAAAGCAGAGCCGCAAGCGAGTGCCCGAGTCGGACGGTACGCTCGTCGCAGCGGAGGTAGGAGTGGTAGTGGAGCCGTTGGCATAGTACTCGGGAATCCAAACACCGTCGAGACAATCCGCATCTGAGTCGTCGCCGTCGGCACCCGTACCGGAGCGATAAGCAAGCCAGACGGCCGGGAAGCGCGCAAGGCCGTCTAGCTCGGACCAGCTCATAAACTCACCGTGACGCGGAGGCAATGTGCGCTGTGCTGTGTCATCAACAGCTTGAGCACCAACACTGTGCTCAGCGGAATTGTAGAAGAAAGAGCCGCGTGGCCAGGCGTGAGGTGGGTGTGCATAGAGTTCTTCATCGGAGTGCAGCGTAGCAGAGAGGGAGGTTGAGACAAGGCCGCACTGACCGCGCACTCCCGCTGCCCCACCACAGGGCCCGTCGCCCACCAGTGTTCGCGCACCCAACATAATCGACATGCCCCGTCCACGCCAATACTCAAGCTCACCTGTCATCGAAACAAACCGCAAGTCGACCAACGGCGCAAGATCCTCCGTGATCAAATGAAGGATGAGCTGGCGCGAGTACAGAGCAATCCAACACGACCAGGGTGCATCTTCAGCGGACGACGCTGCACCAGCGGCAGCCGTGGCAGTTCCACTGCCACTGCTACTACTCCCGACCAGCCAGTCCATCCACGAACGTCCTTCCGCTGTCTCCTTCTTGGCCGTCTCTGTAGTAGATTTGCGAGAAGACGTCGCAGACTCACCCACTTCTCCGTCACCCGTTTTACCCTCTTCTTCTTCTTCTTCTTTTTCTTCTTCTTCTTCTTTTTCTTCTTCTTCTTCTTTTTCTTCTTCCCCATCTTTGCTGACGACCTGTGTCTCACTTTTCGCCTCTTCTTCTTTCTCTCCTCCTTTCTTCTCGTTTGCCGTCGCCTTCTCTTCTCCTCCTTTCTCCTCTTCGGCCGTCTTTACCGTCTTCTCCTTCACCTTTTCCTTCTCGCCTATGCGCATTTTCGTAAAGGGTCTGTCTCCCGGATAGTGTAGAGCGTAGATGTCGCAGAAGCGCGAGTAGACGCGTCGAATGAAGACCCAATGAAGTGGCATGAGTGTGGCATGGACCGTTTCGAAGCGAGCGTCGACTGCAAATGCGTGAGTGTCGTGCGAACGGGCGCTGGTGCGGATGCGAAACTCAATGTCGCAGCGGGAAATGACGGGAGCGCTAAATTGCGTGCGTCGATCATTGCAGTCTGGATCGGTGATGTACAGGGCCCACGAGGTGATGGGTACGAGACGGCACATGGGAAAGAGCGGCGCGGAGGGGGGCGAGACGAAAGAGGCGCTCCAGGAGGTGTCGCCAGCACACGGCAGCACATTGAGTTCGTCCCAGGACATGGCGATGGTGACACCAGACACACGATCGCGCACGCGCACCATGGCATTCTTGACACGCAGCTGGGCGTTGTGGACGATGCGCTGGACCAGGCTGCCGATGTACCCCGGCGACGACGACGACGCCGATGCGTTGTCAGAGGCGTTGTGGGCCTTGGCGGCTGTTGCGGCAGCCGACGCGGCAACGGCCACGCTGGCGGCGACCGCTTCGGCTGCGGTCGACATGGCATCCGCGCTGGTCTTTGGCGTCTCGTTCCACTCGAGAGTGCAGTCGAAGGAGTCGAGCGTGACAATCACAGGCGCTGTCAACAGTCGCGTCCATGGCACGCGAATCTGAAGCTCGTGCACGTGCACGTCGACCAGGTGCAGAAGCGGAATGGGCAACAGACTGTTCAGTGCGTCGAGCTTCAGCTCAGGGTTGCGCAGGACCTGCAAAAGAGAGGAAACAACTTACGTTTTCGAAAAAAAAAAAAATTGAGAGTTCGTACGAGATCACCATCCCACAGACTCATTTTGGCCAGGTCGACATTCTCGACATATGTCTTGACATAGCTTAATAGTACAGGTGAGACATATGACTCGAACATAAGTCAAAGAATTTTTTGTTTGAACTTTGTTTGAAACTTAGAAAATATTCGATTATTATTAATAATTTTTGAACTTTTTGAAGCAAAACTTGACTTTGCGAGTGACCAACCGATCTAACCCCAGTTTATATTAAATATAGTGATTCAGCTCACTCAGCTGTCGGCTGTGCGCACTTGGCTACACAGCGCTTCTCGGTACGTCAAAATAATATTGTATAAATTAATAATAAAATTAATGATTATTATTTATTTATTGTATCTTTGTCGCTGTTACTCTTTATGTAACACCAATACAGCGACTGTCGCTGCCTTCACCGCCACCACAAACGTCCCCTCCTCACTGCGCACCACTTGGTCCACTTTGCGCTCCCCCACCGGATCCCCATCCACAGACCCATCAAACGTCTGTCCTGCATAGTGCAACCCATACTTGGCACTGATAGAGCTTGCCTCAAGGACCAGCACACTCCCCGTGTCGCCCACACGCACTCCCTCGGGTGTCGCCACTTCAACCTGCGTGTCATGCACACTCTCCTTGTTCACCACCACCACGCGCACCGTGTCGCCACTCATCACACTCCACACTCGCACATTCAGAGTGTTGTTGCTCACACTCACACTCAGCAACCGAGCTCCGTCACTAAAAACAAGAGTACGACCAATAAATTTTTCTTTCTCCTTTCGGCCGAGCGGTCATAATAGTTTTAGTGAATTATTACCCAATGACTTCCGTCACGAGCCACAGTGCGTAGTACAGCGGTCGCACATCGGGCGTCTGCACTTCACTGTGCGTGTCGTTGTACGCCACTGCCGGATATGTGCCAGTGGGCCCTCCGTGGAAGTTGACCAGTGTCGTGTTGATCGTCGCCAGATTGAACAGACTACACAGTCAATAAATATCAGTCTCATCAGTGCGCCATTCTTCGTACTAATCAACCGCCCACAGAGCAGTCCCCATCACATCCGAAACTCCTGCATATCCCCCGCACGACACACTGTTGCTCTCTCCCACCACAAATAAGACGGGACTCTCTCCTCTCCAAGTGTCTGCACTCAAAGTGCGCATTTGCTGTGCCTGTCCCGCTGCTGACTTGTCCGAGAGCAGCTCGGCCAAAGTGGGGATATTGCCGTTGCAGTGCGACAGTGGATACCGATGGTATGACAGTGTGGACAGTTCATCACTGTACTTCTCAACGTATCCCTACAAGACGACCACAAAAAAGACATGATGCATCACATACTGTCTTCTGTTGTGTGTCGTTCTTGCTTAACGTACACTCAGTCCCGTATTGAAATCGAACCGATTGCAACAGAACGTCGCTCCTTGCACCCGTTTCGCAGGCAGCTCGCCAGTTGATCGCAGCGCCGAAAGATAGCTTGCGAACTCGCGATCGTAGTCGGGATATCGGTAGGAGGGAGCGCGAATACCCTTCTCGTAGAAGATGTCGCACTCGTTGCCAATTTCAACGGCTGAGACAACGCCCGAGTCCCAACCAACCACACGACGCACCGCTAGAGCATGGTCGACTGCCCACGATGCATTGTGTCCGCGAAGGAAGTTGAGGTCCAGAGTGAACTTGGCGTTGGAGCGGCGCGAGAAGGCCGCGTACGCCTCAAGATCGCTGTCCGTGATCGTATACGTAATATTCGCTGGCTTTGGCGCACTCTTGTCGGCGTTGTAGTAGGAAAATTCAGCACTGTTGCCGCCCACGCGGATGGAAACGGCTTTACCGAGTCGTTGGACGAGATTGGAGAAGCTAAAAGAAAGGACAATGCACAAAAGGTAAACAAACCAAATGTGTTGTGTTTGAGTCGTACCTGAGCTTAGGCGCAAAAGTAGGAAGCGCAATCATCTTCAGCGTAGACCCAACTTCAATGCTAAACCCAATGTAGTTCTCGGGCATTGGCTGAACCCCCGACATTTCGTGTCCAACCTTAAAAACGAAATTTTACCATTTTTGATTTGTCATTGACATATTACAAAAACTAACCTTGACTTGGAGCGTCGCATACGCCACCGACAGAGTCGCAACAAAGATTAAAAGTCTATTCATATCATCAAAAAAATGAAAACAAACTCTCCCGAATAGATATAGATATTGTCCTTTCAACAGACACTCGTAAGTCATGTCACGCTCCCTTCTTATTTCGGTGTGTTTTGTGTAAAATATGCTGATGCAGAAGCAATCAGTGCTTGTGTTGCATGCTATTATGTATTACAAGAGGCGACAGCACGTTTTGCGGTGGAACTTTGGGTCGGAACTGCCACTGTTATCGTTCCACTCCAGTCCCACAATCACATAGCCGACGGGACAGTCAACGCCGCTCTGAGCGAACACATAGAGACAGTCCAATTGCTGTTTGGCGGTCAGTGTGGTGTTCACTTGTGCCTCCAGATTGACAATGGAAGTCTGTTGGGTTTGCGACTCGTCAACCAGCGATGCTGTTTGTCCCGCAAGCGTAGTGATGAGTGTCTGGAGTGCCCCGATGGTCGTTTGCTGCTGCTCCACCAGCGCGACAAGTCGATCAATTTGCGCCGTTTGGTTCGCTATGGACTCGCGCAGCTCTGCCACTTCCAACGACGTCGCTGCACCCGCTCCATCGTGTGTTGTCCCGTACAACGACCCTGTGACGACACTTGACGAGGCGATGCGGCAGCAGTAGGATGTCTGACTTGCGTCTTGAGCAGTAGAGACCTGAAAGAACACAACACATAAACAAAACATTCATTCCTCGCTCTCTCGTACCAGTTCATATCCGCCAGTACACGTTCCTCCAGTCGACGTGATGCACTCCAGCCGTGGGCTAGGCGCTGTCATATCCACGTTTATGCGCACCGAAATGTTTTTCAAAATATCGGCATAACGGGAAGCAACATCGGCACTAGATTGCGAAAACGAGACGCCACGAGGGCAATTCAGACAAACAGCGGGTGGCACATGGGTGTTGGTAGATGGGAGTGTGCACCCAGCCAAGAGGCGCGGTGAAGGGAGGTCAGTACCATCCGATCAGATCGCCAAAGCCTTCAACGCGAACAGTGCCATTCGAGCCGGGAACAAGCACAATATCGCCGCCGTCGTTGCGGATGTCTACATCCTGCTCGCTTCGCGCCAATGCGACAAGACACGCCGAAAATATGAGAGTGAGGAGTGAGATCATACGAAATTGTATAAAATTGATTGAGATTTATTTGAGTCATTTGAGTATTGAATTTATTTTCAGTTCTCTTTTTTTCTCCTTCTTCTTCTTTGTCACTCTCCTGTCTCTCAAACATGTCGAAGACCATCAAGATTGTTTCCGGAAAGGAAATGCCCACGGTTGGCCTTGGGTGCGGACCAGAGACAACAATGGATTGAGTCTGGTTTGTGATCATCTCCTCTCTCGCTCGCTCTTTTGCAGCACCTGGAAGTCCAAAGGCGGCGTCGTGGGTGGTGCTGTCAAGGCTGCCGTTGCCGCTGGCTACACGTACGCTTTTTTTTTTTGAATGGTTTTTTGTCTCTATTGTTTTTCGCTTTCGTCCAATTTTCCGTCTCGCGTCCCTGCGGCCCGTGCGCGCGTGGCTTTGTCCACAATGAACACATGCGTACTTGCACACCGTGTCTCTCCGCACAGCCGTGTCTCTAGCGGCCTATTTTGGGAGGATGGCATGATCGCGCGTCGTTTGACATCGACCGTCTATTCTCGACCTCCTACCCCTCCCCACGCCTGGGAAGACCATCCTGCATCCTCTGTGCTTGATGCAGCACCACGCCTTCCGCGCAACGTCGGTCGAGCGACCTCCTAAACAAGATTATTTTTTATTCGCGTGATCGAAAT
The DNA here is from genome assembly GCA_943704425.1 of Ministeria vibrans ATCC 50519. NCBI lineage: Eukaryota > Filasterea > Ministeriida > Ministeriidae > Ministeria > Ministeria vibrans. The sequence goes on from CALSCP010002104.1 coordinate 32,016, forward strand.
GTGTGTGTGTCATCCACTGGTCTCACAACCCACAAACGAATAGCATTTATTCCGTGGTCGTCGTGACTGGTTGGCTTTGTGCTGTTGGGTGCTGTTGGTTGAGCATTACGACCGGGGAGGGGGGGGGGGGGGGCA
>CALSCP010002104.1:32160-49364 GCA_943704425.1 Ministeria vibrans ATCC 50519
GAGTGCGATTGAGCGAGTGATTGCCGGTCTGGAGAAGAAGACAAAGCTGATGAAGTGGAAATTTGAACTCGTCTTTGGTCTTACGTGTAGACACATTGACTGTGCGTCCAACTACCTCAACGAAGACGAGGTCGGTGATGCGCTCTCCGAGATCTTTGCCGAGGGAAAAGTCAAGCGTGAAGACCTCTTCATCACAAGTACAGAACGAAGAATCAGAAATAAAACATCTAAAACGTTGTTTTTCACATAGGCAAACTGAACAACCCTTACCATCACAAGGAACACGTCCGCCCGCATCTGGAGAAGACGCTCAAGGACCTCAACCTGGAGTACTTGGACTTGTGGCTCATGCACTGGCCCGTTGCCTTTGTGTACACCCCCTACGATCCCAACCGCGTAAACTGCGTTTATGTCTGGATGTGTGCAGTGCATGTGTACTAATTTGTGTATACTAGCGTGGATTTGATGCGTCGTATGACCCCGATGGGTTGAAGAACGTGGACCTCTCGGCTAACGGAGGGTCCAAGATTGACATGACGGTGTCCATCCGCGAGACGTGGGAGGCTATGCAGGTGCACTATTGTCGATGCAAACAATGAGACACTCACTCACTCACTGTCGTGTTTCATCTGTGTGTTTGGGTGGTGCATGGTAGGAATGTGTGGATGCGGGTCTGGTGAAGAACATTGGAGTCAGCAACTTTGGGGCAGGACTCATTCATGATATGCTGACGTATGCACGAATCAAACCCGCAGTGAACCAGGTCAGACAAAGAGAATAGAGAGGAAGGGGAGAGTGTGCGTGACGGACTTGACTGGCAAGCAAGAGAGTCGGTGACTGGTCCTCGTTTGTGAGTGTGTTGAAGTGTACTGACCAGTGTGTGAGTGTGCTTTTTGACGACTGCTAGGTTGAGATGCACCCCTACTGCGCTCAGCCTGCCCTGGTTGCGTTCTGTGCGCGTCATGGCATTACTATCACAGCATACTCTCCACTGGGCACCGGTGACTTCAAGGGCCCCAACGACCCCACTCTGCTTGAGGACAAGACGCTCATTGACATTGCCGCACGTCACTCCAAGTCGGTAATGACATTCCTCTTCGTCTTTGTCTTGCGTTTATAACTAATAACTGTATTATTGTTGTAGGTTGCGCAAGTGTGCATTCGTTGGGCTGTGCAGCGAGGCACTGTGGTCATCCCCAAGGTAGATTTCACGCATTATTGATACCCACATCTCAATGTGTCTTCCTCACCCTCACTCTCCTTCTCCTACCCTGTTCTTTCTCCTCCTTGCTTGCTTTTTATTTTCTGACTCTTCTCTTTCAAACTCTCATGAACAGAGCGTGACTCCTTCGCGCATTGCGGAGAACATTTCCGTCTACGACTTCACCCTGACGGATGACGACATGGCCGCTATCAATGCCCTCGACCGCAACTTCCACTTCCTCCGCCCCAACGACTGGTACCAGATTCCCCTCTTCACTGCCTAAGCCAATGCACACAAAAGAATAATTAAAGATGAAAAACGATCATGAAACCAAAATGCTATATCTCAGAAACATCTCACCCCAACATTAAACGACCGGGAAGAGTAAAGCTATCAAGATATGTCATATGTGTGCTCTCTTTATGGTCGCAGGCGACACTGAGTGTTAAGAGGAAGTCTATATAAACGAGTGTTTGTGATCTTAGTATTTAACTATTGCTTGTGTTGTCGCTTTTCGTTTGTGTTTGATAATAAATTGAAAATGCCTTCTTCTTCTTCAATTTAATTATATTTTATTGTTTGCCTGCACCATGTTAATGCTGCCCTTTATCGCGCTGATGGCTTCGTTAAGGACGGGCGCGACTGAGACCCAGCAACCGGAGCACAATGTGTTTCTGACTCGCCCGCAAACTCCGCTCTCTCCTCCGCCTATGGCGTTTGCCGCTGCCGGCGTCATTGGCGACGACCTGATCATCTTTGGCGGCTGCACAGATCCTACCTGCCTCGCGATATCACGCGATACATGGGCGCTTAATCTGCGGACTGAGTCGTGGCGGCGTTTGGCGTCCTCCCTTGCTTCCTCCGTCTCCACTGCTGGCCAAGGCCAAATGGGCCAGGCCGCCGTGGTCAACAACACGGTAGGTACTTCTGTAATCAATACTAAGACAAAGGACCATCATTCGTTTGTTTGCGCGTAGATGTACATTTTCGGCGGACTCCAATCGGGGGTCAATACCGCTTCGACGAATTTGTTTGCGCTCAACTTTGTGCCGGGTGCCACCACTGCGTCCTGGTCACGCGTAGGATCTAATCTATTGCTTAATGTGCTGGAAAATCACCCGAAAGAGCGTTATTTATCATCCTTAGCAGCCTACGGCGACGATGGTCTCATAGTCTTTGGGGGATACTCTCTGGAAGTGCCTCCTGGACCCGCACGTCCCGTCACCTACCTATTCAATATCACCACGAGCAAATGGAAAGTACTTGCTTCTGCGCGCGATGAGCACCCGCAACCGCGTGTTGGCCAGACGCTCACACCCATTCCAGGCACGAACACCATGTTGCTTCAAGGCGGTACCAACCCGACACACTTTTGCAGTTATACTGCATACTTTCCACCATGGGTGACCCCCACTGCTCCTACCCTCAACGATTCTTGGCTCTTGACCATTGATGAGAATGCTGTGTCTGCCAGCTGGACACCATTGGTGGGCACACACGCGCCACCAAGCGCTTTTGGTGCCGCAGCCCCATTTTCATTCCCAGACGCCTCTGGCGTATACTTGCTACCTGGTCTTGATCGCACCGGCGCATGTGCTCAGTATGAGTGTCCCACCGCATTCACAAATGCTTCAAGCGGCACATTTAGCTACAGGCAGGTCACGAGCAACGACGGACGACTGCCCGCCATGGTGGGCCCGGCCGTCGCTGCCTCCGACACCGCCATCTACATCTTTGGTGGTCTCACCCAAAACGGCTCTCCTGCTTTGTCACAGAGTCTTTCAAAGGTATCGCTGCCCGACTTTACATTTCGCAGTGTCGTTCTTCCTACGTCAATATCAGGTCGAATGAATCCGCTCGTGTTCAACTTTGGCGAGCGAACCTTTGTCGGGTTTGGAAGCGACAGTCAAGGTGGTGTCCTCAACGACATGTGGTGCTTGCAAGCGCAACATCCCACTTTCACCAACAATCAAAACAGCGAAACGGTGGTTGTTGAGCGCATCCACTACGCACCACAGCTATACCAATGGCCCTCTGCTCGTGTATTTGCCTGTGTCATGACGTTCGGTGATGAAACCGCCGTTGCATTTGGAGGGCATGTCCCGACGACAAACTTGACGACACCTCGTCTGCTTCAGGACACGTGGCGCTTCCAAGGCGACACATTGCAATGGCAGCAGTTGAACCACTCGCGTGAGGTGCCACCAGCACGCGCATTCTGTGCCACTGCGACTCTTGGCACGCAGGGTTTCCTCTACGGCGGACTGGTCCTGTCTCTCGTTGCCACCGGACCCCAACACGTTGTGAAAGCACTTCCGTTTGTCACAGTTGATCTCACGGTAGACACAGACTTGTGGCTGTGGAACAACACAAGTGGTGACTGGACCACTCGTGTGCCACCCACTCACCACGAGTGGGGTGTCTGGCCGGAGCCTCTTGTGCGCCACTCTGTCCTGCTCACCAACTGGTATTCGATGTTGAGTAACTTGACACTGGGTGCGCGCATCACAACGCACGACGGCCAACCACTATTTATTGTGACTGTGCCAATTGATCTTCCCTCAGACACTTTTGATGCTGGCTATAAGTGGTGGGCGCTCCAACTCGACACACTCCACTGGTCCTTTGTGACGACCAGTCTCCGTTCATCTGCCACTTCATGGGCTCTCACATACAATAACCTGCCTGTGTCGCAAGTGGGTGCCATCACCCTTGTTTCAACGCTGGGCACACTTCAGTCGTTCGGCAGCAAAGTGATCTTTCTCTTTGTCGGTCAAGATCGCTACGTCTACCAGTACATCGTTCTTGTTCAACCACCACCTGTCCATCTACCGTGCACTCAACAGCCGTGTATCACTTTTTTTGGAAACCTGACGGTTAATATCTTCAAACTTCATAGTCCCCCCAACATATATCTGTCCTCCATTGGAGTTGTCACACATGTGTACTCTGACGGTTCACTCTCATTGTTTGGCGGAAGCTACGCACACTATACCCGCATTGCACCGCCCGACATTTCATCTGGGCTCTGCTCCAATGCGACCATTGACACGACGCTGTACAACCAACCTTCATACACTCAAGAGTACCCTGCGCTCTCGATGACACTTGAGAGCAGCGGATGTCCCTTCGGCTCGTATGCTTCCAATTTTCTGTTCAATTCGTGTCTTGCCTGTCCACAAGGCACCTTCTCCAATGTGACGGGCGCCACTGTATGCTATGCGTGTCCTGGCGTGACCACGACACCCACACTGGGTGCAACGCAGCAGAGTGACTGTCAGCTCTGCCCAGACTCCGTGTGTCACAACAACGGGCGCTGTGTGCTGGACTATGTCGATGGCGATCATGTGCCCGTGTGTAGCTGTGCGACGCTGTACACGGCTGCCGACAAGTGCCGTCAGCCGTGGATTCTCTATGGCGGCCTTACGGTGCTGGCCGTGCTGGGGTTGCTCGTGGCTCTTCTGCTGCGAGTCAATGTGCTCGCCCGGCGACGACGCGCGCATCAGCGCAGTGAGGCGGCGCAAAAGGAAGCGCTCTTTGTAGCCGAGATGGAGCGCGACACTTATTCGCTGGTCAACTCTCAGCTGCGTGCGGCAGGGCGTCTGGACGCGCGCGACGTTGTGGTGGACGAGCGGTTGCCTGTACTGGGACGCGGTGGCTTTGGCATTGTACGCAAAGGAATGCTATATGGTACGCTCTCGGTGGCGGTCAAGGAGTTACGTGTGGGCGCAGACGCAACGCTTGACGAAGATGCCGAGTTTCAACGCGAAGTGGAGACGCTACAAACGCTGCGCCATGAGAATGTCGTGCGGTTCTTTGGGTATGGGACGCGTGTGGCGGAAGGCACAGGCGAATCGGTGACCATTCTTGTGACCGAGTATTGCAGTCACGGGTCGCTCTTTGACGTGCTGTATGTGTCGTCTCTTGAGCTGCCTTGGGAACTGCGATTGCGTTTCACACTTGACATTGCTCTGGGAATGCGCTACTTACATTCGGACAAGCGTTTCGAATCGCTTGTTGTGATTCACCGCGACTTAAAAAGTGCCAATGTGCTTGTGGCGGATGTGGGCCACACGTTACGCGCCAAAATCACCGACTTTGGTCTGTCGTGCTCCGTCAAGATCACAGAGACAGTCACGGACCTGAGCACACGCGCCAACGCAGCTGGAAGTGTTGCTATGCGGCCGATTCGCAAGCACCGCTGGCTGCCGTGGCGACGCAACAGTATTGTACATCAGGATGAAGCAGATGGGGAAGAGAGTCTGTCGCAGTTGGAGGAACCATTGCTCGCGTCGACAAGTGCGCTTGATCATGAGACGAATGGCGTGGAGACAATGCAGCCGGCAGCAATGACCAAGGGAGTGTGTACGGCTCGATGGCGTGCGCCCGAGCTGTGGCCCACGGCGCGTTCTGTAGATGGCAACGGACGAGTGGTGTACACCAACAAGATTGACGTGTTTGCCTTTGCGATGGTGATGTACGAGATTGCGGCGCGGTCACTGCCCTTTGAGCAGCAATTTACCCAAAACGCGCCCTCCTTTGACCTTGGCCAACATATCGTGGGCGGAGGGCGTCCGTCCGTCGAGGGTGTCCTCTGCTCCGACGGCTTTCGTCGCATCATGATCGCGTGCTGGGCTCCTCTGCCTTCCGAACGTCCCAACTTTCGGGATATTGTTGATCGACTGGATGAGATTCGGCGAATGCAACAGCAGTGAATACCCAAGTAGTGTTTATTTATTGTTGTTGATGGGCGTATTAACTTATTAATAGCACCGATAATAATTAAAAATAATTATAATTATTATTATTATTAATTTTTATATTGACCATTAAATTTATTGTGAATTTGCTCCATTTTCAATGTCTATCACAGTAAACCTCTTACGAAAACGCGCCGAACACAACAATGGAGAAATCTCAACGCTTGAAGAGGTAACGCTTTGTCGATTTCCTTCACCATCCTCACGCACCGTATTAGATCTCTCTTCACCAAGAAAACCTCGAGAGGATAGACCTCCTGAACAGTACATGCCGCCAACTGCGCATTCTCTACTTACAATCCAATCTCATTGCGAAAATCGAGGTAGATCGGCTGTTGCCAAGGGCAACAAGAAGCCTTCGCGTTTCAACTGCCTTCTCCCGACGTAGAATGTGAACCGCCTCAAGTCCCTCGAGTATCTCAACCTGGCACTGAACAATGTGAGCCGTATCGAGGGTCTTGAAGGCTGTGAGAGCCTACTCAAACTTGACCTGACCGCCAACTTTGTGGCGGACCTAATCAGTGTCGAAGTGCTGCGTTCCAATCCGCTGTTTCGCGAACTGTATCTCACGGGGAACCCCTGCACCAAGTACGACGGCTACCGTGCCTTTGTCGTGCAAGCCTTGCCTGCACTTCAAATGCTCGATGGCGTCGAAGTGACGCGTCTCGAGCGCATCGAGGCGTCGCAACAGGCCGAGGAGCTTCGCACGAGCATCAAGCGCCAACAGACCGAGTGCATGGCGGAACTTGCCCAACAGGAGCAAGAGGAGGCAGAGGCGGTAGCGGCAGCCAAGAAAAGTCGCAGCAGCGCCACAAACGACGCCGACGCCGACGACGATGAGGCTTTCTGGAAAGAACCCACATCTTACACGCAAACGGGACGCATTGAGACACACCGCAAATTGCAAGAGAAACGCGAACAGGAGCAAAACAAGACACCCAATGACGATACTCAAAACAAGTTCACCACTTCTATTTGTGCCAGTGATCCGCCACTGATGCGCGACGGTCGCATTTTGCAGCGAAACGAAGCGCGTTACACTTTTGCCTTTGCAGAGGAAAACACCACTCAACGTCAAACCAACGAGACTCTTTTTGACCGTTTGGTCTTTACTGTGCAGCTTCCGCGATTTCTTGACACATCATTAGTTGATTTGGACGTACAACCTTTCTACCTTCGAATGGTCGTCAAGGGAAAACTCCTTCAAGTATCAAAATTACAAAAAAAAAAAAAAAAACACACACACACACGCACACACACAAACTAATTTTGTGTTTCTTTTTGTGTGGTGCTTTTTTTGCTTTGTTAAGGTTTTGCTTCCGCACGAAGTGCATCCAGATCAGTCGAGTGCGCAGCGCAGCTCAATCACTGGCGAATTGAAACTCACTCTGCCACTTGTCAACCCTCACAAAATCATTTCTGCGCAATCGGTTAAACTTGATCGCAACGCAAAATCGGTCTCAACCCATCACAAGAAACAAGCATGCAATCGAAAATTAATATCACTTGAACTTCCTTTTGTTTAGGTGATTACTGAAAGCGCATTGGCCAAAGAAAAGGAACCGTCAACGGGATTTGTAGATAATCCAGAAGTTCCGCCTTTGGAATAACAAATTAGAATTGTTAATGTTGTCTGTATAAAAGAACTCTACTCGTTTAATCATTTTTTGATTACTTCTAAGATTCAATATTTCAAGTAAAATACAATGGGTTTACATTATAAAGAACTCTACTCGTTTAATCATATTTTGATTCCTTCTAAGATTCAACATTTCAAGTAAAATACAATGGGTTTACATTATTTACATTCCAAAATCGGGTAGCAATGATCGAACGCGATCTCTCAACTACACATAAAGTCAAAACAACCCAACGTCACAATATTTTTTATTTTACCTTTTCCTTTCGAACGTTCCTAAGCCGATTGTCTCTCTCTAAAGGATATCGTCGCATCCACGCTCGAAAAAAATGCCCCAAAATTAACCTAAAAACAAAACAAAAATTAATATAATTATTATTTTTAAATTCACTACAACTCAAAAATATGTTACCTCGAATGAAAATTTTCCGCACACTCGACCGAGTTTGTGCGCGCAACCCACAGAGTCCAATTGCGCTCTCTTGTATCCACCAGACTCTTCCAGGCACAAACCATTCTCCGCACAATCTTTCGTTTCATAGTCTCTTGTGCGTTTCTCGTTCGTTCCTCTTCACTCTCCATTCGAACTTTCCAGCGCAAGAAACACTCTTTTAGCAATGTCTGTTCTCGTTTCAGCTGACACATTCGCTGGGTTTGTTGTGTGCGCTTGCGCCACACACTCAACCAGCAGTTCAGGCGCATTCGTTCCCGTTTTTCTTTCCCTCTCTTCCACTGCTCCATCACTGACACACACACTTTTCGCTTCCACATTTCATCCGCTCGTGTCAGCTCACCCCGTCGTCTCTCCCGCACCCGCTCAGCCTCTTCCTTCTCCCATACACTCTCCAGTTGCTCTCGCTCTTCCTTCTCCCGTTCCTCTTGTTCCTTCCGCTCCGCTTCCATCCGCGCCCGTTCCTTTTGTCGCTCTTCCCGCTCCTTTCGTTTTCGTCGAATCTCCTCCGCTCTCCCATCCATTGTTGCCACTCCCGCACTTCGCTGCGATTGCACCCGTGCAGCGTTAGATTTGCTCCTTTTCGTCGTCTCATCTTTCTTCTCCTTTTGCGCAGTACTTTCCTCTTCGACCCGCTTTGCTTGCATCAGCTGTTTTCGTCGCTCCAACAACTGCGCCATTTTCTCGCTCACTCCCACTCGGTGCTCCTCCACACGCTCGCGTTCTCGTCTCTCGTGCGCCACCCAACTGCTCCATCGTCGCATCGCGCGACGAAGCAAGTGCATCCGTCCCATCTGCATCTGCGTCGCGTCTGCTTCCTCACGCGTTGTCGTACGTATTGTCACTTCGAACTTGCGCGCCCGACGCTTGTAGTTGAAACACGCTCGCCAGCGTCGCCAAAAGTGTTCCAGGCGTTGCCACCGTGCACGTGCCATAGCACGAACCATCACGGTAAGTCTGTACTGTGTGTATCCTCGCCAGGCAGCCAGGACGCGTCGCAGGTGCTGCTGGCGCGCCGCCTGCTCCAGACGAGCCGCCTCGTCCATCTGACGCACAAGCGCTGCGCGCGTGACCACCGTGCGTTTTCGTTGCTCTCGTTCCCGCTCACGCCGTTGCCGTTGACACTGCTCCTCGCGCTCCTTTGCTTGCCGCTCCTCTTCGCGTCGGTGGCGTCGCTCCAGATTCAAATCGGCGCGCGCCCGTTGCGCCTCAAGACGCTCGCGCGTCAACTTGGCCTGTTGCTCTGCCACCGCCGCCATGTGTCGCTTTACATCAACTTCTTTGGCCTCGCGCTGCCGCTGCTGCAGCAGACCCGGCGTAGACGTCGCTGTTGCCGTCGCGAGACGAGCGAGTTTTCGTTGGCGCACCGCTTTGTGACGCGCCTCGCTCTTGGACGGATCAAACGGCGCCGAGACGGGTGCAAAGGCCAGCTCGGGAGCAACACGTAAAGCAGCATCCCGTAGAATACGCCGTGCCTCGGCACGTGCCATCACCTCGTCGACACTGAGTGACGTGCTCATTTTTTTGAAAAAGGAAAAAAACTTCATATTTTTGCGACAGATCGTCAATTCGTCAACATGAATTCGAATTTTTTAATTCTAATTATTGTAAGTTATTTTTTTTACATAACAACACGAAAGAGATGCAAACCAACACCACTGATGGCCAAGAGAGCGCCCGACTCAGACACGGCCATCCCCGAGACATCTGCCACATCGACAAGATGTGACTCACGCAGTACCAATGAAGACAGCGACTCCTCCTCAGTGTCATGAGATTGCCCTGCCAGAGCCCATCGGCTCAGCCGCTGGTCCATTCCCACTGAACACAGTGAAATGTCGCGTCCGGGAAGGAAACAGACGGCCATGGCGAGGCTCGAGTGTGCGGCGGTGTTGAGCCAGCGACGCACGACATGCGTCTCGGCGGGATGTGTTGAAGAGGCGCGCAGGAGCAGCACAGCAACGGCGCCGTCGTCGCCTGCGCTCGCCACAAACACAGTGCCTGGACTGTGTGTGCATACCGCAAGGTCATTGACGCCGTTCTGGTGCACTGTGACGGGTTCCATGGTGAGAGCGAGACGCGCCACGGTGCTCTCGTCGGGCTGTGTCGGTTTGGTTGCGCCCGCAACCACAGGAGGCGTATGCGCAAAAGCTGTAGCGTGCGCAGCAACACTGTGTGCCACAAGACGTCCACTGGTGGCGGCGGTAAGCAGCACAAGACAGTCCGGTTCGAGGGCAAATGATGACGCAGTAAGACAGCGTGAGTGGTCGCGCGCCAATGCGAGCAGTGAGAAGGTGCGCGTGTGGGAGTCAAAGCCCAACAGACGAAGGAGCGTGTCGGACGTGCCAACGGCCAAGAGCCAGCGATGAGGCGACGCTGTGGGGTGTGCCGAGAGCGACATGACGCGCGTATCCACGTCGGGGTTGTGCACGAGCCATGCGGGACACTTGGCCCAACGCATCATTTCATTGTCGGTAGAGGGACACACACGCCACACAAACACCTGTTGCTTGCCACCCGCTGAGAAGACAAGCCAGGCAGCGTCAGCAGACGAGGACGACGATGTATCACGCACCGCCGTAATGCAGCGCACACCCGTCTCGTGGCTGTCCTGGCGATGCACTCGCTCCAGCGCGCACTCAGCCCCAATCCCCGACACCACCGCATCCGTTGCACTGCTGCGACGCACACGAAACATGTTCACCCGACAGTCTTCGCCACTGGTGAGCAGCGCATCGTCGCCCACTGCAACCACACAGTTGCTCTTCTGCCCATGATACGCATCATGCAGAATCTTGGTGGTCGTGGGCGACACGACTGGCGCCACTCTCGGCTGCATCAGCGCCTCCTGCTCCGGCGCATCAGCAACCCAGTCACGCACATTCACATGCTGTTGATGGATGTATGTCATGGACCAGCACATGGGACGTCCCGAAAGCGGCATAATCGACCCAACACCCACCGAGACCGAGCGGTGTCCGCCCCCACATGGCACTGTAAAGATGTGCATGGGCCGCGACACGTTCCAGCACACCAACTGTGGTGACCGAAATCCCGTTGCAATCACCACATCCGATTCCGATTCATCTTGCCCTCCCACAGCACTACCACCGGCGGTCGTGCCCTCATCGTGACTTCCTCCCTTCACGACAATGATACGATTCACCCAGTCGACGCCACGAGCAAACTTTCGACGTGCCGTCACGTGCAATTGCCATGCGAGTGGATCCTGCGTGTCCAGACGCACCCAACAGATCATCCCGTCGCGACCCGCACTAATGAGTGTTGCACCGTCGCGCAGTGCTACGAGAAATGTTGCGCCCTGCCCAACATGCACACGAGGCAGTGTGAAGACGGGCGAGAGTGGTTTGGACCCGGTGGCTGGTGCGTCAATATTGAACAGGTGCAGATTGCCGCGACGATCACCTGCGACAAATGCACGCAAATACTGTTGCTGCTGTTGATTCTGGTGCGTAATGGGTGTCTCAAGTAGACATGAGGACTGGACAAAGCCACCGGGCGTTGCGAGACGGTGGATGGTGGGCGACTGACCGCCGAGTGGTGGTACTTCGGTGAGGTAGAGGAGTGAGCCGGGATCGCCGGTGACGCCCACGTAGCGCCCGTGTGAGCAGAAGGAGAGGGTGAGCACACGAACGCCTTCAACAACGGTCCATTCGCGGGGCAGATCCACAAGCTGGCCAGTACGTGCGTCAACTGAGAGTGCCAAGACAGTGCCACTCAATGAACCGTAGGCAACCCACAGTTTGGATTCATCTTCGGAGAGTGTCTCGGCCGACGACACATAGCCGAGCAGTGCGGCGCTCTCGGCGACCTGCGTCCACTCCGCGTCGCGCGGATGCACACGCACCAACACTCGACCCAGTCGCGTGATAACCACCAGCACTCCGTGCACTGTCATGGCCGCGGTGCGTGGGTTGTCCGTTTGGTCTGGCACAGGGTACGCCGTCTCACCCTCACCCTGCTCAAACTGCTGTGCTCCTTCTTCCACTGCCGCTCCTGCTGCTGTGTTGTCGTCGTCTTCTGCGTCTCCGTTGGTGTCGTCCAGCGACCACACACGCACGGCACAGTCATAGGCACCAGTGACAATGGCACGCCCATCCTGCGTGAGTGTCAGTGCGCGAATGTCTTTGCCTTCGTGTCCGCGCATCACGCGCAGACTGGCGCCCGTCTCGACGCTCCACAGACGCACCGTGCTATCTTCGCCCACCGTCACAATGCGAGTGTCGTTGTCAACGAGCGTGGCGTCCCACAAACGCGACGAGTGTCCCCACAGCGTGACGCCCTCGTGCACGTCAGTCTCGCTCTCACCCCGTGTCCACGGCAGTTCAGGAAGATGCCACACACGACAACTACGATCGTCCGACACTGTCATTAGAGTGCGACCGTCCTGCGAGAAGGAGCAGTTGAAAATCACGCCGGCATGGCCCGACAGGGTGGCCGTGACAGCGACGGGCGATGCGTGCGTATTCGAAGACGCAAACGGAAACCAGAGAAGGACCTTGTTGAAGACGGTGCCGCACGCAACCACGAGTGCACTCAAAGGCTGGCCGTCGCGCAGGTAGAAGCGCGCGCCATAGAGAATGGAGCGAATGGTGCAGGAGACGGTGCGGACGGGCGATGGCGAGTCAGGACGCCAAAGAAGCACAGTGTTGTGCGCTGTAATGATAGCAATGTGACGCCCCGCAGCCTCGTCGTCGCCGGGCACGGCAAGGCAGTCGTGGATCCAGTCGGGGGCAGCGAGGCGGTGCTCGACAAGGCCCGTGTCGACGCGCACAAGGGCCACGTCGCGTTGCCCAAAGACAATCAGAAGTCCCTCGTCAAACCACTGGATGCCGTGCACAGCGCCGCCGGGAAACAGAACAGACTCGCGCAAGACGCGCCCCGTCACCAGCGACACAAACTGCAGGACCTGCACAAGACGAGAGAGGCGAAGAGAGCGATTGAGGCGTGCTTTCGTTTTTTTTCCTTCTTTTTTCCTTCTTACGGACGCCCGACCCACCACCAACACTTGATCGTTGATGCACTTTAGGGCCAGAACAGGTGCTGCCAGAGCATGCCGTGCCAGTCGAGGGACATCGTCCTCGGCGCACCACATTGAATAAAATTTGTGAATTAGTATTATTCATTTGTCATATTTTATCCATATTGATCAATATTTTCCCTTTCACGCGTGCTTCACGCTCTCGTTCACGTTGAAAGTCTACCCCTAACACGGCTACATTTCACATAATAGACTTGGTGAACCTTCGACGACGAATGCATTGATGCCCTTTGTGCTGCTTCTGCTGACGGCCCTCCTTGCGGGTGCCAGTGCGGCCAGGGACGCCCCTGCTGCCCCCACTCGACCCCGGCGCATCGTCATGTCGTCCCTGGGCATGATGGGCCACCTCCAATCGCTGATTCCCATTGCGCATGAGCTGATGGCACGGGGCGAGGATGTGCTGTGGCTGGCACCCGATTCGTACACAAACCACCTTCTGGAGGGCATTCCCACCTACGTGCTGCGCGGTGACGTGTACACGCGTGGTTTTGAACGTGACCTGTGCACCAACGCCAGTCATTTTGCCGAAATTGGCGACCAGATGAGTTTTGTCAAGTTGGCATTCGAAAAAGTGATGTTTAAAAACTTTGCGGAAGTGTATCGCGACGCCAAACAGCAAATTGACCGGTTCAAACCGGACGTCGTGCTGGTAGACTTTATGTCGTTTAGCGTACTCACAGCTGCGATGGAAGCGGACGTTGCCATCGTCATCAATCAGCCAGTGATGCCCAACGTAAAATTGGACTTCACAAGCGCTGGGAATCTCGGCTCTCAGTCGGCGTACGACCTGCAGTCTCCATTCAGCCGGCTGGGTCGCTGGCTGGAGAACCAGATGATATTCAACTTTGACATTGTGGGCCATTACGTGCTTGATCTGGACGCGCTCTATGCATCCGTCGGTCTGGTGTACAGGGGATTCGACGTGTACGAAGATAGCGGAGTTGTCATTCATCCCACTTACATTGGCTTTGTAAGGAATTAATTTGTTGTTTTCACTTTGGGTATTTTGCTGTTGTGTTTTGCTTTATTGAATGTGTTCGTTTTTAGATGTGGCCTCACGCCGTTCCCTCCAATCACTTCTTTGTGGGCCCCGTGCCGTTGCCCGAGGACCACTTTGACCCGGACAGCTGGAAGCAGCTCGATCAGGCGACCTTGGACTTTCTCAACAACAATGCGAGCGATGATGGAGTCGCACTGGTGAGCTTCGGCTCGAGTGGGTTCCTGCCGGTCTCGCGCATGGTGGAGATTGCGAAACTGGTGCGTCTGCTCAACGGTGAGGGAGGGAGCACGGTGCTGCGGATGCGAGTGCTGTGGCGCATGCCGGTGTGGCAGCAGGAGAGTCTGGCAAAGGCAGGTGTGGACGTCAGCACCATGCCCAACCTGCGCATTGTCACCTGGCTGACTCCTTCGCTCATGGCCGCCATGGCCCACCCGCGCGTCCGTGTGTTCTTTACGCACTGCGGTCAATCGTCTCCGTTTGAGGCGATCGCTGCAAACCTGCCGATGGTGGGTGCGGCGGCATTGGCAGACCAGATGGGCAAGGCACATCTGCTGGACTATGCGGGAGTGGGTCATGCGTCGTCCTTTCCCATCACCGCCCCGACTCTGTTGGAGACTCTTGAGCAGACAATGGAGGAGCACGAGTATGCGCGTCTTGTGGACAACATGGTGCGACAGCGCTATCTTGCGCGCAGTGCGGGTGGGTTTAAGCGTGCCGCCGACATTGTGCAGGAGACGGCGCACATTGGCACACGCCATCTGCGTCCCGTCAACTACGACTGGTCGATGGTGCAGCGTCTCAACATTGACCTGATGGCCATGTTGTGTGTCTTTACGGTGGTTGCGACGCTGTGTGTGTTGTTCTGCTGCCGTTGCTGTTGCAGTGCGTGCAAGTCGAAGGCGCAGAGGAAGAGCAAGAAGGACTAAAATGGATGTTTTGATTTTGTTTAATAATGCAGCTCATTATTAATGATAATTATAGTCATTACGCGAAGAGCCGAAGACACAGTCAGACCACTTTGCAAAACATTGCTCGGAATAACGCTTCGTAAAGGAATCAACGTATATTAATTGATTCTGTGAATTGTGACTGATTCTGTGAATTGTGACCTTATCAAATAAAAATTAATAATCTTTTAATGCCCATTGAACAGCTAATTGAGCTGGGCGATTGTTGGATGAGTTGGTCACTTGGATGACTCATTTGGATCGTTGTGGATCAGAGAGTGAGTGCTGAGAGGCCCAAATAGGTTTCTTACAAAATTCGGTCACAAACAAAGAATTCTTCCGCTTCCTACCGAGTACAATCATACTAAATAAAATTCCTCGCATCCAAACAATGCAATGTTTATTCACAGAAAGGAATTTGGACCACACTTCAATTGTACGCTTTCTCGGTGCGCGTACATTGTACAGACAGCTCTGACCGGCCACCACGCGCAACAAGCAACCGTATCGCCGTCGCTCATGTCGCTCCGACTTGTGTGTTTGTGTTTGACTCTGAGCGTTGTCGCTGATTGCGCTCAGACTGCGCCTCCCCGACCCCGCCGCATCGTCATGTCGTCCCTGGGCATGCTCGGGCATGTGCAGACGCTGGTTCCCATTGCGCATGAGCTGATTGCGCGTGGCGAGGACGTTTTGTGGCTGGCGCCCGATGCGTACACAAACGAAAAACTCCTCAAGGGCATTCCCACCTACGTTCTCCGCGGCGACGTCTACACGCGTGATTTTGAGCGTGATTTGTGTGCCAACGCAAGTCACATGGCCGAAATTGACGATCAGCTTGGCTTTACCAAACTCATCTTTGAAAACGTGATGTTCAAAAACTTTGCTGCAGTGTATCGCGACGCCAAAGAGCAAGTAGACAAGTTTAAGCCGGACGTGATGTTCATTGATTGTCTTTCTAATGCGGTGGGAGCAGCTGGTAAAGAGGCCGGGGTCCCGATCGTGCTCAATCAACCAGTTGCGCCTTCGATTGTGATGGACGAGAAGACCCCCGGCGGCCTCTCCCCGCGTTCTGCTGACGAACTGCGCTCTCCGCTTCTGCGCATCGGCCGCTGGCTGGAGAATCAGCTCATCTTCAACTTTGACGTTGTTGGTCACTACGTGCTGGGTGTCGATGAGCTCTACGCGTCCGTCGGCTTGACTTATCCTGGATTTGCGGGATTTCTCGACAGCGGCATCGTCATCCACCCGACGTACATTGGCTACGCGTGGCCCCACGCCGTTCCTTCTAACCACTTCTTTGTGGGCCCCGTGCCGTTGCCCGAGGACCACTTTGACCCGGACAGCTGGAAGCAGCTCGATCAGGCGACCTTGGACTTTCTCAACAACAATGCGAGCGATGATGGAGTCGCACTGGTGAGCTTCGGCTCGAGCGGGTTCCTGCCGGTCTCGCGCATGGTGGAGATTGCGAAACTGGTGCGTCTTCTCAACGGTGAGGGAGGGAGCACGGTGCTGCGGATGCGAGTGCTGTGGCGCATGCCGGTGTGGCAGCAGGAGAGTCTGGCAAAGGCAGGTGTGGACGTCAGCACCATGCCCAACCTGCGCATTGTCACCTGGCTGACTCCTTCGCTCATGGCCGCCATGGCCCACCCGCGCGTCCGTGTGTTCTTTACGCACTGCGGTCAATCGTCTCCGTTTGAGGCGATCGCTGCAAACCTGCCGATGGTGGGTGCGGCGGCACTGGCAGACCAGATGGGCAAGGCACATCTGCTGGACTATGCGGGAGTGGGTCATGCGTCGTCCTTTCCCATCACCGCCCCGACTCTGTTGGAAACTCTTGAGCAGACGATGGAGGAACACGAGTATGCGCGTCTTGTGGACAACATGGTGCGGCAGCGCTATCTTGCGCGCAGTGCGGGTGGGTTTAAGCGTGCCGCCGACATTGTGCAGGAGACGGCGCACATTGGCACACGCCATCTGCGTCCCGTCAACTACGACTGGTCGATGGTGCAGCGTCTCAACATTGACCTGATGGCCATGCTGTGTGTCTTTACGGTGGTTGCGACGCTGTGTGTGTTGTTCTGCTGCCGTTGCTGTTGCAGTGCGTGCAAGTCGAAGGCGCAGAGGAAGAGCAAGAAGGACTG
>CALSCP010002106.1:26697-38291 GCA_943704425.1 Ministeria vibrans ATCC 50519
TCTCTCTCTCTCTCTCTCCCTCACGCACGCCACACCCTCATCAGCCATACCCGTGTGGGACTGCACACCCCCGAACCGGCGTAGAAGCGAGTGAATTTAAGGACATGTTCACTTTTGGAAAACTCATCCGTGTGCGGCGTCATTGGACACAGCGTCTTGTTCTGAGGATGCTGGCATTGATACCCCACCTCGCCCCATCCCTGGTCACTGGAAATAGCAACCAGCGAAAGGATTGCGGTCAAAAATAACATTTTTGTGGTTTGATACTCGTACTCACTCATCAACATGATGATATTGGGAGGGCGGTCGCTTCGAGCCACGCCAAGCGTAATAAGCACAGCAACAAGCAAAAAACGGAACATATTATTAATTTAATTTTTTTTTAACTTTTTTCATTCGAATAAATAAATAACAGGATCAGAATTCAGAAATTAATATTCAATTCGTTCTGACGTTCACACACACACACACATCTTTCTTGAATGGACCCCTTATCAGAAAGTCCCTCCTCTGATCCACTGACTCGTCTTGTCACGCAACATGCGGCAAGGTACTGAACTTGTGTGTGTGTGTGTGTGTGTGAGTGTGAGTCGTATTTTATGTTGTTTGGGCGCCGAGTAGAGAAGCAGCTCTCCTCCAGGAGAATCAAGCGCTGCGACGGCGCGTTGCGCAGGGCGAGCATCACCAAGAGCAAATGGATCGGCAGGGGGAGGTGGCGCGGGAGCTGGAGGCGGAGCTGCAGCGTGTGGTGAGTGCCATTGAGAGAGAGCGCGACGAGCGGGAACATCACGATCGCGAACAGCAAGCGCTCGTTCGCAAGCTCATTGCGGAGCGAGACGCCGCCGCGGCCGCCGACAGCCGCCGCCACCAGATTGCACAGCGCCTCGAGCAGGAGCTTGCGGAGACGGTGGCGTCGGTGGACGCGGAACGGTCGCAGTGGCGATTCACTCAGGCAGAGCGCGATCGTCTGCTCGCAAGCCAGAAGCAGCTCGATGAGCTGCGCGCTCAGCACGACGACACAAAACGACAGCTGGAGCGTCAGTCTCGCGAGACAGCGCGACTCACACGCGAGCTGGAAGATGCACAGCAGCACCATAACGTCCAGCTTGAGCAGGAGCGCACTGTGCAGCGTCAGCTCCGGTCCAGTCTTTCCGCCGCACAGCGGGGCATTTCACCGGAAGACCACGAACGAGCATTGCACGAACGCGACGAAGACTATGCGCACAGAATAGCCAAGTTGGCGGGCGACCTGGCCGAGGGAGACGCACGCGTTCACGAAGAGCACCAACGAACCCTAAGGTTGCTACGCGACGAACACGCACGCGCCATGAGCGAACTACGCGAGAGTCACACGGCCCAACTAGAAGGAATGGAGCAGAGCCATCAACGCGAGCTGGAACGCCTGCGTGGCGAGGCAGCAGAGAACGAAGAGCGTTTGCGCACCCAATGCGAATCCATGCGTGAGACCGTCTCAACGGCCCTCGCAAACTCGCAGCAATTCGATGCATCCAAGTACGACGCAGCCAAACAGATCGTGTCGCTTGCACGCAAGCACTCAATGGCAATGGAGCAGCTGTGCGACTCGTTGTTCGACCTGCGTGGTGCATCTACTCAGACGGCGTCCCTTCTTGAGTCAGCTGCGCGTGCCAGTGCAGTTCCTCTTCTGCCATCCGTGTCTCCCTCGCAGCCGTCACACCACCTCTCGCGCTTTGCCCAAGAGACTGCTGCGGCAGCTGCGCGTGCGGCAGAGGCAGTCCATGAGTTTCGTCGTCGCAGTGACATGCACACACAACAACAAGAACAACAGCGAGGCGAATCTCGAGCACAAGAAGAAGATGAGGAACAATACCCATCTGAACGTGACTCCACCGGCACACACGCCACACAATCACCATCGCTATCACCGTCACCACCACCACCGCAACAACAGCAACAGCAGCAGCAACACCAGCAGCAGCAACATAAACAACAACAACATCATCAACAACAACAACAACAACAACAACAACAGCAGCAGCAGCAGCAGCAGCAGCAGCAGCAGCAGCAGCAGCAGCAGCAGAACCCAATCAACCGCACTGCTCTCCTTCAGCGTCTCCTCGACAACCGCACTCGTCTCAACCCCTCCTCTCCCCACCACCACCACCACCAAGACGACCACTCTAACAAACCGCAACGCAAGCCATCACAACCACCACACCCTAACCCCCACCACCCTCCCAACATTGCTTCCGACCCTCTCTCTCGTCTTCTCTCTCCCCATTCCTCTATCCATCTTCCTGACTCTGTCCGTTCGTATCTCGCCCAACGTCTCAAGTCTTCTTCTCATTCTCATTCCCTTGGGCGTTCTCGGTCTCATTCAATCGATTCAAACGCCGATAAGAAAAAACCCGTTTGGAAATAAAACTACGTCTGTTTAATACCGAATCTCTATTTTTTTTGTATTATTTTCGTACGATTTTTTTCTATTCTCTCTTCACAGTCACAAAATTCACTCACTTTGACAGTCTCTCTCTCAATTGAACTTGACAGAAAAAAAACACACTCTCTCTATAACTCTCTTTTGCGTGTCTGTGTGTGCGTGGTGTGTGAGTGAGTTGTGTGTGTGAGTTGTTGGTGTGTGTGTGTGTGGGCGGAATTTGATTTGCCTATCGGCGTTTTGTGAGGGGCCACTCGAGATGGACCTTCTGGCCGTCGCCGGCAGTGAAGATGGGGTTTGTGGTGTAGAACTCGACGAGTTCCTCGAGCGTCGAGAACATGCGCTGCCCGATATTGTACAGTTTGTCTTTAGTCTCGACGCGGAAGTGGCGGATGCGCTCGGCCGTGTTGAGCGAGACAGAGAAGTTGTTGGGGTTGGCTTCGCTCTCGCGGACCAGAAAAACGCCGGGCCTCTCGTGCGCCAGAAGGTCTTCGCTCTCCTGTCGCGACAGTTTGCCATGATACCACTCGTACTTGTCGAGTGGAGACAGCACGCCGCCACCTGCGCCAATCTCCTCGACGTAGTTGCGCGGAATGAACCCTGTCTTCCCTCCCTTGTTGCGCGCAGACCACCAGTCCGCCTCCGTCTTCTGCAGAATCGACAGCTCTTCCCCTTTCTCAAACGGAAGCTCCTCGGGCACCTCCGACGTAAACTTGAACTTGGCTACCACCGTGCACACCACTGCGCCAGACGTCGCCGCTCCCCCTCGTCCTCCGTCCCGCGCAACTCCAGGTGCTCCCGCTCCACCACCTCCACTCGCTCCACCTGCATCCCCTGCTATTTCCTCAACTATAATAATAAAAAGAAAAGTAAAACGCACACCATATCAGTCAAATCTCTTATCTCTGTCTTGTCTCTCTCTCAGTTTTCCAGAATGAATGAACATCTTAAAGCAACGTACCGTAGTTGGAAGGGAACCAGCCGACGCGATCGCCAACCTTTCCGCGCCACCAGCCGTCGTCTTCCTTCTCAATGACCTCGCAAATCTCCTTCTTCACCAACGCCAGTTCGTCTTCTCGGTTCGCTGTGTAGTTGTACTTGACGCGCGCCTTGCACAGAACCTACACAATGCGCAAAATGCATCCATGTGAGCACACACGCACACCCAAGCCACTGCTGGCACACGGGGAACACAGCGGAGTGTACAAGAAGGGTAAAAAAAGATTACAAAAAAAAAAAAACGGTGTTCGAACATGACTGAAATTAAAGGTTTAGACAACGGGAGTGAGTGTGAGACAAGGACGCCATCGCAGGGAAGGGGCATCCACAGAGGGGGCGCGCACGGCGGGTGGCGTGATGGGGCCTGCACAGGCGCGTGAAACTGAGCGTTTTGAGTGCAGGTTAAAAAAAAAAATACGTTTTTGTAAAAAAAAGCGCTTAAAAAGCCCACAGGACAATTGAAGGCTGTGGGACACGCCGCAGGCTTCGAGAGCCACAGGAAAGGGGGCGGCGTGAGGGGACGGAGCAGGCGCGAGCGACAGGAATCGAAAACGAGAGAAAAAACGAAACAAAATATGAAAGGGAAAGAGCCAAAGAAGGGCTGTTTCGGTGAGGCGCGCACGGAGAGGGGGCGTGCCGGGGAATGGAGACGTACCGCCAGGGACGACGCCGCCGCGCCACCGCCTTTCTTGCCCACTTTTGGCTTTTTGTCCTTTTGCAGTTGAAGATAGTTTTTCGGCACAAAGCCAGTCTGCAAAACCCACCCCCCCGATTCCAAGTCGTTAGTCGTGTCGTGTCTCTCTCGCTCCCACCCCTTCGTGTCTTCTTTTTTTTTTTCACTCTCTCTTTTTTTTCTCAAAATCTCCACAATATCTTTTTTTTTTCTGTCAATTCAGTCAAAGGACACTCAGACGCACTCGCGCTCCGCTGGAACATACCTGTCCAAGTTCATTCTCTACGTCCCACCAGTTCTTGGCGTCCAGCTTGGCCTGGTCTTCCTCAAGCAGGCGCAGTCGGTCGTTCTTCTTCAAAGTGAGCTCCTCGGCCGTCTTCGCCTGGTAGTCATACAGTGCGATCGCCTCCTTTCTTCCCGACATGCCCGGATCAGTACTATGTTTGGGGTGGAGTCTTGCAAAATTCCGTGGTCTGGCCGCGAGAACAAAAAAACTGAAGTCTGAAAGTCTGAAACTGAAATACGACTCTAAAAACACACTTTCAGGTCCCAGGTGAGTTTCAGAATTGAGTCATTATTGGTCCAAGTAATACACTTATTGTGATTTCACTGACTGGTCATTTCTTACGCACACGCCCTACACGATTGACACACATACGTCCGTACGCATGTCGGAAGGAACTGACAGATCAAGCGGCGACAGTGCCCTTGGCGACGATGGTGTCTCAGCTCCCTCTGCGACGCCACGGCGCTCGGTGACCTTCTCGACGTCGGAGAGCGACCTTGCTAGCACCGCCATGGCCGGCGTTGCAGCAGAGCCGGCGGCGGTGCTTCCCGGCGCGGATAGGGGCACGGGAGCGGACGACGCGCCGGACGAGTCTCTCTCGCGCAAAGTCAAAGTGCGCTCTCGCTACCTGTCTGCCCTCAACAAGATGCGCGACATGGACATGCTCGAGGGCAGCCGCCAGCAGAAGAAGAAGCTCCACATTGCGGACATTATCAAAATGGCTCGAAAGGTCAGTCAGACGTAATTGTCCTTTGCATTTTGGACGTTTGCCTTCCCCACAGCCGTCCTCCCGCTCGTTCCTGTGCTCCTGCTGTCCCAATTGCACTCCACACCAGCATTGCCGGCTGAGTTTGTCTCAGTCAACTGTTGATAAACCGGAGTTGAGCGTTTGTTTTTTTCTTTTTTCCTGTGGTTTGCACTTCTTCAGGATCTCGTCAACAAAGGAGTCAAAAACGACATCAAGACGATCCTCCTGGCCCGTCGCGAGGGCTCCGAGCAGATGTTGGTCAAACGAAGCACCCAGAACAAGCTGTCGGGTCTTGTCGTTCTTAAGGAAGACGTAAGAACAAAAACAAAACGACTTCTTTTTTTTTTTTTTTTTTTTTTTTTTTTTTTTTTTTTTATAAACTGTCTGGTTTATTTTTGTACCAGAATCAATTCCTTCGAGAGCAGACCATCATTGCGGCGCTGGTTCCATTCACAGGTGAGAGCCATAGTTGATCATGGAACGCGAACGCACACACGCACACTCACAAACACACAAACTTATAAACTTACTCAAACATACAAAGTTACAACACACACTCAAACACATACCGAGTTTTTTAAACGGTATTAATTATTATTATTATTATTGTCTTTTGTTTGTGTGTCATTTTCAGCGCTTCGACGTCACCAATTGGACACTGTGACCTCCAAACTGTTGCGATCGTGTCAGGTGTGTTCGCGTTCACTGGGAAAGCTTAATGGCCGACAGAAGAAGTGTCTCAGTAAGTTCCTCTGACTCATTTTTTCATTCCGATGCATGAACGATTCTTTTGTAGACTGCGGAATTTACCTTCACGAGAAATGCGAATTTTCTCTTCAAGACGATTGTGCTGACCGTAAGAGAAAAACAAAAAACATGACGTCTTTGTTTTGTGATATTTGATATTCATGTGATTTTGTGTTTGTCTGTGTGTGATTAGAGCGCGTTGTGAAAATGGGAGTGAAGCAAAAGTACATTGGAAAGGGAGTGGATGACGTGGCAAAGCTGATGCTGGACCCACAGAACATCGAGAATGCGAAGTATGCGCGAGAGTTGCTCGGAATCTCAGAGGTCAGTGGCCCGAAAAGTGCACCACTAACCATTACTTTAATCTTAATGCCAAAGTGCAACCCTTGACTTAATTTTAATGCGAAAGTGCAACCCTTACCTTAATCTTAATGTGTATTGCTTTCCATTGTCGTTCTGTTTGTAGACTCAGTATGGACAAGTGACAGGTGTGGTCAAGCAAAGCGTTCAAGCGTCATCCATTGCCCGTACGTTCAGACCGAGACGCAGACAAAAGAGAAAGAGAGAGATGGAAAAACAAAGTGATAGAGAGAAAAAGGAGCGAGAGAGATTGAAAAGAGTTATAGTGAGAGCGCTGTTTGTCATAGCGTTTGCTGTGCCTCTCTTACATTTTGATTCTGTTTAGGATTTTATCGACGTGATGCTTGGCCCATCACCACCGTCTCTATCAAACGTAACAATCCCACCCCCAGCCACTCACCGTCAACTCACTTCCTTTCCTTTTTATATATGTTCTTAGTGCTTCGCGCAATGAATCTGGCAGGCAAAGACGCGACTGGTCTGAGTGATCCTTATGTGGTTCTACATTGCGGTGATTTTAACTGGCGCTCCAAAGTCATCAAGCAGAATCTCAATCCCGTCTGGGACGAAGACATTCCTCACTTGTAAATATATATATATATTGTGTGTGCGCGCGTGTGTGTGTGTGTGTGTGTGTGTGTGTGTGTGTGTGTGTCGATACGTGCGTCTAAGTCTTTGTTGTGTAGCGAGACCCGTCAGCTCGACACGTCCGTGCTCAAGCTCAGACTATGGTAACATTTTTGCAGCATGCCACAAAATGCACTCTTACATTTCCACCCATACGCTCTCACTCACTTTCACTCTCACTCACTTTTACTCTTACTCACTTTCACTCTATTAGGGACTACGACGACAACGTTGCGTCGCGCACCAAAGCCGCCATCTTTGGAGAAAGTGATGACTTCCTTGGACAGATTGAGTACTCTATTGCGGACCAGAAGGGCCCCAGTCAACTCGTTCAAGTCGATCTCCAAGGCCGCACCAAGAAATCTGTCTTCAGTGGTGCGTACAATTTAGTGTTGTGTGTGTGTGTGTCAATGAATTTTGTGTTGTGTGTGTGTGTGTGTGTCAATGTGTTAACTCACTTGCTCGCTTTGTTATGCCCCTGACTATCGATCTCATTCTTTGAGTTTCTCAGTCACTGTGGCTCTTTTCTTTGCCACAGTCACTCACTCCGCATTTCTTTAGGCAAGATTGACTTTCGCGTGACTCTACTTAATCTACCGCCGAACCAAGTCAGTCAACAGATCACAAAGGGCTCTCAGCAATACTACTTTCTCGTCCGCAAAGCAATCACTTGGGAACTCAAAAACATTCCAGAGTCCACTGGAAAGCTCTCAAAAGCGTATCTGCACAAATGCGCTTACACTCTGTATCATTCTCATACTTTTGTTGTTGTTGTAGTGCACAGTACATTCTGAGTCTCTACGCAATGCGCCACGCAGTCGGTGGTCTCCACCACGAACTAGCGTATGCTATACACACATTCACACACACGCATTCTCTTTGACCTTTATCTGAACTCAACTTGCGCACCCTCACTCACCATGGCCAATTATTGGGTTCACGTTATCTTTAATACTCACAACTCATTGCTGACTTTTTTTTTTATCCCTGTTCACGTTTCTGCACTTGTAGTGTTGCGATGGTCCTGATGGAGTGCTACATGGAGAAGACTCTCACCGTGTCTCCCTCGTACATCCGTCTTGTCATGGCCGTACGACCTCTCCTCTTTCTTTGCTCTATCTTATTTGTTGTGTATGTAGACTGTTGCGGAGTATGTGATGAATCTGCCGGGCTATCTCGATCCTGTACGAAAAAATCGAGACTCTATATTTGAGGTGATTGATAGTGTGCCTTTTGCGTGTTTTAGGAGCTGACTGTGCAGTTCCACCAGACAATCAAGGCGCTGCGCGAGTCTCTTCTGGCCGACATTGCCGAATACCGTGCTCTTTATTCTCCATCCAAGGCTGACATTGATGTACACATTAACCCTAATCCTAATCCTAGTTCTAATGCAACAGTCGTTGCCCTCAATACAAGCGTGTCCTCACAACCTTCTTCTCTCGTGTAGCGTCTTGGCGTTGACATTGATTTGCTCACTCTTGTGTGGCTCATCTTCCGCGAACCTCGCGCGTCTCTGGTTGAAAAGATTGCGTCTCGCCTGCAGGTATGCCGGTCTCTACCGCATTTTACACTCTTTTATTCACGCAACGCAACTTTACGTTGCTACTGTTCCCTCCTTAGGGGAACTGTGTATCGATTTACGCCGAAATCGGACGCTTGGTGGAAGAGCAGCTGCCCAACATTCAAAGCGAAGACGTTGTTGGTGCGGCATACATAATGCACATCGAGAGAGGAGGGAGAGAGAACAAAAATGATATAATATTATATATGATATATATATTATAATTATAATATATAATATTATATATACAGGGATAGGAGGAAGAAAGAAACCAAGGGATCGAGAGAGTGCTAATCGTGCGTGTTTGTGTGTGGTAGATGCGGTGAATCCTGATGAGTTGATTGAAGGCCTGGTGGCGGCGTCGCGTGCACATGGAGATGATGGTGGGGTCGGTGAAGATGGACGACGGAAGTCAACCACAGTGCAGATGCTGGAGGCGAGTGATGATGAAGATGAAGCGGATGTCGATGGGGGCGGGGAGGACGGATGCGATGGCGGTGACGGTCTCAAGCGGGCCAAGCGACGCCCACGCTCAGTCGATGGAGGAGCGTCAGTGGCTGACATTGAGAGTGATGATGGGACGTCTGCTGCCGTCCCGCGTGCTCGTGCGGCGGGTAAGCTTAGACCGACTTCGAGTGGAAACAGAATGAGTTTCTTTGACGGTGGTGGTAAGAAGTAATTATTATTGATGATAAGCAACACCTTGTTTACGAGTATATCTTTTTTTTAGATGAAGTGGACGACACGCCTGACACGGCTTTGCGAGTACGACTGGTGAAGGACTACGGGACCATCAGCACACAGTTTTGTTCCAAGTGGGAGATGATCCTTCACCAGGTAGAATCACTCATTGCCGAAGACTCTACCGTCTACGCTCCCACTTTCAATCGGTACCCAGAATGACTCGAGACTCACTCATAAGCGCGACTTACATATTCTTACATATTTTGGTTATTATTATTATGATTGTTTTTAAAGTGTGGTTGATATGAAAGCTGTTTCTGCTGCCAAGTTCTGGGAGCTCATTTCGAATGACATTGAAGATGAAGTCCAAGAGACCTACTTGGTAAGAGCGATTTCTGTGTTATATTGCATTCTATTCATATCCCCTATATTTTGTGTGTGTTTGGTTAGAAACTGCTGGCACTGAAAGTGAGCGAAGGGAGTGTCGCGATGCGTGAAGCGCAGCTGAAGATGGTCAAAGAGGCATCTGCGTTTGCCTACCGCCGCATTCTCAACTGCTACTTTATTGTCCGAGGTCAAGTCGTCACACATACGTATACGTAAACAGACTGGTTTTGAATCTCTCGATCTCTCTTTTTTTTTTGTGTCTGTGTATATTTGTGCATGTGTAGACGCTGGTCGTCGCCTGATCAGCCTTGCCGCACGCTACACAACCATTCTGTCTATCGACCCTCTGCGCTCGTTCCGTCCCATGGTCATTGAAGTGTACTATGCCAATGTTGCGGCTCTCTTTGACCATGCCCTCAAGTTTGCCGATGCGGACACGGTACGTTATTTATTTTCTCTCACTCTCTCTGACTTTGCCTTCTTTGATTGCGTTGATTTTACGTTGATAGTTCACGTCCGTGAGCGAAAAAGATCTCCACTCCGAGACCATCAACGACCTTTCCATCATCTTCAATCAAGTACAAGACAGTCGTAGACACAAGCAATTGGGATTTCAATACTCACTCGTTCCCTTTCTCTGTATCACTTTGTTTTTTCTCCCTTTATTACTTTGTTTTTCTTTCCGTCTTCTCTGTTTTATTATTTTATTATTTTATTATTTTTATTACGTCTTGTTTATTATATTTTCTCTCTTTTTTGTTTTTTTCTCTATCATTTTGTTCCTTAATCTTTCCCTCTCTCTTTTCCTCTCTTGTGTTTGTGCCTTAGGCGATTCTGTTCCACGAGTCGATTCAGTGGATGGAGGCGCGCGACGTAGCCATTTACATGCTGATCATTTCGGAGATGTTTAGTGATGTGGCCAAGTACTATGCGGAGCGGACGACAGTGCGTGTCATCAACTTGTTGATGGGCGAACTGACAGACACACAAGAGATCAACGTGAGATGCCCCTTTTAATCTCAAGCTTTCTTTTTGTTTCTAATTGTGTGTGTAGATATGTGTGGCGCTGAACAATCTGTTTTCGTTTCGTCGGCGAATGGTGAGTATGTTTACGGAGCAGAAGATTGCCTTGTTGGACCGAGCGCTTGGACAGAAACTCCCAGGTCAGTTTGTACCGTTTTCGTTGCGGAACAACCCGAAGATGGCCGTGTTAGTGCATGAGCGAGCGGTGAGTGAGCTGCGACGCCTGCGAGGGACAGAGGAGGCGGCAGTTTCAATGGCCTGTGGCATTGCTGCGCCGGGTGCGCCATTGGGTGCGAGTAGCGCACATGTCGGTGAGAAGGAAGTGACGGACGTGAAGAAGACGGAAGGGGGAATGAGAGTGCGTCAGATGAAGCGGGTTAAAGGGGATGAGACGGACGACGATGATGATGATGATGATGATGATGACGACGACGAAGAAGATGATGATGAAGAAGATGATGATGTGGAAGAGAAGAAGGGGAATACGGAAGAAGCGGACGAGAATGGAACGGAAAAGGAAGAGGGAAGAGATAATGAAGGAAAAGAAGAAGCATCGGACGTGAGCATATCCAAAACGAATACACTGCTGCCGGTGGTTGAGGAAAAACCTATCATCACAGAGCACTTTCTCAGTGCCAAGGCAGTGCTCACAGAATCACTTCGGTATGGACAATTGTGCGTTTATGTGTTTGTGTGAGACTGAGTCACTCATATTTTCTTTTGTAGAACGTGCACGCGTGCGTTTGTTGAGCATGGCGTCATGGAGGACATTGAGGATTGGATTGATGGCTGGTTCACGAACGAGGCGGAAAACACTGGCTTTGTTGCGTTTTTCCGTACGCGACGCTCAGCGAAAATGATGGAGGAAGAGAAAATGCCGGAGGATCTGGCGGCACTGGCACGGGAGAAACTGGCGTCGTTGGTGGAGTACATGGACAGTGTGCTCTATGTAAGGACATAGGAGAGTGAACGAACTAAGTGATAAAGAGAGAGAGAGAGAGAGAGAGAGAGAGAGAGAGAGAGAGAGAGAGAGAGAGAGAGAGAGAGAGAGAGAGAGAGAGAGAGAGAGAGAGAGAGAGAGAG
>CALSCP010002121.1:0-37438 GCA_943704425.1 Ministeria vibrans ATCC 50519
ACGCAAAGTCCGTCCAGATGCGAATCTGAGGCGAATCTGAAAAACCTCCCTTACAAAAACCGCTCAATCAGCTCCTATACGGTTGATTCTATGGATTTGTTCTAACTAAGACCTGAGGTAAGCTAGAGGGTGCTTGTTATTTTTATGTTTTGGGTGGAGTTAAAAATAGTCGGCGCGTCTCCGGACGTTCACGATCGCCGGCGCAATGAGCACTTTGCCCTGTAATCTGTAGGTGCCAGGTGTAGTGCAGGACCCGTTCAGTCCCGCTGTTTAGTGTGGTGTCGAAGAGCGATCGCGCGCAGGCATTCACCTCTAATAATACAATAGCCACCTCACCCCTACAACGTGAAGCAGGGCAGCATTGGCATTCGCTCGTGAAGCACACGGGCAAACTCGGGGTCACCACACGACTCGATTGTGTCCACGAGCAGCCGACGTTGCCAGCGAGCTACTCGGGCCGCACGCACATCCTCTGCCGCCTCCATCACATCCTCGAGCCGGGCAATATCATCATCGTCACCCTGCTCCTCGTCCTCGTCGTTCACAGCCTCCTTGCCACGACTACCACCCTGTTCCTGCCTCCGCTTCATCCCCTCTCCACCGCCACCAGCACCTCCACCACCGCCATCCTCGACCTCCAAAATGGTCCCGAGTGGACCCCGCAGCAGTGATGGCCGCGACGGTGCCGCCAGCCAGTCGTGGAGAGCTCTCTGGAGCTGGTCGGCCCGCTCGAACTGGACCGTTCGCAGCGCAAAGCGCCTCCCTCCGTCCCTTGCCGCCAGCGTCACTTGAAAGAACAGACGGGGCGTGTACAGAAAGGCGGCGCAGTCGTAGTCGGAGGCAAAGTTGGCGCAGACACACTCGCCCTGGACCTGCGGCAAGAACTCGCTGGGATTGGGCGAGTCGACCGCCTTGAGCTCGACGACAGCAACAAGGTCGGGCCGCGACGCCTCTTTGAACCGTTCGCCGTGGAGTGTCCGGTTGAAGGCGACGTCGGTGGTACCGGCCAGATGGAGCTGGGGCGCCGAGAGCAGCGTGTGATTGTGGGTGACACCAAAGGGGCCGTTCCACGAGGGGTCGCGCGGGATGATCTACACACAGTAAGAAACAGGCTAGAAAACAAAAAAAGCTCACCTGTGCTTGCAAATGCTCAACAAAGAGAGGCTGCTCGTGCTTCTCGACGGCACTTGTGAAACGATAGGGCATGCCGAGACCGCCCAGAGCCGAATCGCCATCCTCAATACCCGACCGCTGAATGCCGGCAATGCGTAAGCGCGAGTCGAGCTTTTCCTGCGACAGACCCGACAGAGCGACAGTCTCGGCTGCAAAAACAGGGGGTAGTTGAGAGGATTGCTTTTTGGGCTGGGACTTACTCTTCTCTTGCAGGAGGGTTTTCATGCCCGCTCGAAGTTCGCTCAGAGCTTCTCTGTCTGTTGTAGCAATGGGGGACGAGAGAAAGAGTGAGGTTGGACAATTAAAAGAATGCTCACCTTCAGTCGAGAGAGTAGGAGCAGTCGTCGAGCCTACACAAAAAAAAACAAGTGAGTTCAGACTCAAAACAAAGAAGTTTCTCACTTTTTGTCGAGGTCTCCTGATGAAGTGCCGACTCTAAAGGGTTCAAAAGACAGCGTGAGCAGTGGTCAAATGTGTGAATCGGGATAACTTACGAATTCCAATGTACAAAAGGCGAATGTCAAACTGAGAGGGGTCCGCTACCGTTTCGAGGTCTTCGGTGATTCTCACAATGAATGTGTTCCGTCGATTACCGCCCGTCTCACTTTGAGAGTCGACAAACGCCGACCAGAGAAGCTTGCCGTGAAGATGTTTTCCAACGCTTGCTGCTTCGGGACAGCTGAATGGCGGCGCAGTGAGGCATGCAACAAGAGTTTCACCAGACGCCATTGTTTGAACTGTTCAAGACTGTGTCAGTGGAAATGAACCGACGTTTTTACTTACGGTCACTGAAGGGCGTGCTACTAGCTGCCATGGTCGGTTATTACTACACAAAGAAACGCGAAATTCGGTGCGTCTGATAAGCTTTTGGCGCTGTTCGCAACTTCTTTTCAAGAAAGAGCAACGAATTCCAATTGAGAAGGCACAAAAAGCCATGGGTAACAGGCATATGAAGGACCACAACAGATAGATGAGAGACAATGAAACGAGACGAGTTGTGTAATGCAGTAGGAGAGGGTTTTCTTGTTTCGCTTTTGAAAAGAGCCAGAGAGAGAGAGCACAACGTTGCTTTGAGCGACCCCCAAGCGCAGGTACGTAACAAATACACACAAGATACTTGCAGACGCAAGACAAAGGGAGGGCAAGAACGGAGAGCAACGCAAACCACAAAGCCAAGGGCAAATAGTAAGACGGCGCGATGGATTGCTAGTGCTGCATCGGTGCCTTACGTATGGACGGTGGCAGCTGAAGTAGAGAAAACCACAAAGAGAAGCTCAGAAGGTGGAAAAAAGTCAATCTATTTAGCGAAATTGAATGTTCAGACTTCAGTATACTGTGCGCTCATAAACGCGCCTGAAAAATTTAATTCCGGAAAAAATCAGCAACTTGGGCTCAATCGTGTGCATATAAATCACGCCTCTCACTGACCTGACGAATGAGCTCTCGTGATCGTTCGGCGAGGTTGCTCGGGCGGTCGCACAACTCGCTCGTATCAGCGCCATGCATATAGCATGTCTGGCAACGTACAACAGCTTCCTCCCCGCTACCGCTACCCGTCAGCCACTCGTCCCGTCAGCCACTCGTCCGTCCGGTTTAAACATTGGTGCGGCCCGTGGTGCGCCTCAGGGGTACCCCACGTGTTTCACTCGTGCACCACCGAAACTACGGAGAAACTACTGACCACGATGACCCGCGCCACACAGACAAGCATGTTCCCCGCCATCCCGCAACAACAGTGTTACAATCACTGGCCAGTGGCCACCGCAGTGCGTAAAGGCGTCTCAGAGGCTTCATGTCGCTACCAGCGTCGCTGTCTTGAAGGGGACTTGCAGGTTCGTGCTCTCGGTGTATGTGTGCGCCTCTCAATAAATTACTCGAATTATTCACACGATTGCTGCGAAAGCATATGGAACTACGGGTGGCCGGGGTGGGTCTACAAGCGATCCGTTTATGTGGGGTTAGCCTGTGGCAGAAGCATTGTATTGATTGGGATTACTCAATCTCCGAATAAATTCAGTTTATTATTTACATTTTACATCTCATCTTACACCTCAATGGAGATCTCCTCGGACGAAGACGACTTTACAGGGGCCACCAAGGGTCCATTGCCCGACAGCGACTCCGGCGTGGCGGGCACGTCGAGCGAGCCGACGTTGGAGCAAGCGATCAAAATGTCGTCGCTTGACGAGCCCCTTGACGACGCCGAAGAGAGGCTCGCCCCTGTGGACGCCGGCCAGCTGTGGTCGGGTGGCGTGGACGAGGACGGCCTTCCCGCCGGTCTTCCAGTAAGACTGACAGAGAGCGAAAAAAAAAAAAAAAAAAGAAAACGTCAAACGTTCATTTTGTTTTTGGGCGTTTCTTCCTTCGTTAGGTGACTGGACCCGTTTCGATTTTCAGCAAGACTGTTTTTGACATTGCCGACAGTATCGGTGTAGAATTTCTCCCTTGGATGGGTAACGAAACGCAGACAGACGGAGGCAGAGGGAGAGAACGATACCAAAAGGGAGTACCAATGATTGGCATGTGTCTGTAGGATGGATTTGCATTTGGGCTGCGATTATGCATATTATTTTGGCCATTTCCAACGCCACCTCACTGGTGCGTCTTGTTACGCGATTCTCCGGAGAGACTTTTGGAATTCTTATTGCCTGGATTTACATTGCGACGGTGACAATGATAAAGCGCATTATTGTTGTTGAATGTGTCGCTGATTCCATGTGTTTGATTGGTGTAGGCTATTCGCGATTTTGACGAGTTTTTCAAGGAAGAGTCAGTTCCCTCTGCGGTTCTGTCACTTTTGGTTGGACTGTTGACATTCTGGGTGGCAATGACACTACACGGTGCGCGTGGCTGGGTCTACTTTAACAAGGCAGTGCGCGGTGTTCTCGCAGACTACGGTACAACACACAAGAGCGACAGAGAGAAAGAAAAGTGATGATATTTTAATATTATTATTAATAATAATAAATTTAATAATAAATTTATTATTATTATTAATATTATTCTTGCGTATAGGCGCTGCCATGTCCATCTTCTTGTTCACTGGATTCACTTATCTGCCACGCATCAAAGACATTACTGTGCCACGTCTGAGCGACCAGCTGCCCGATCGCTTCGAGCCGACGCTGCAGGTTCCAACGGGCGTAGGCAACGAGACGGCCCCGCGCGACTGGCTTGTTGACATGTCCGACATGCCCGTGTGGGGTGTTTTTGCGGCCATTCTGCCCGCCATTGTTCTCACTGTCCTCTTCTTTTTTGACCACAATGTCTCGTCGCTTCTCTCACAAAAGGAGGAGTTTAAGCTGCGAAAGGGTTCCGCCTACCATTGGGATTTTTTTGTTATTGGTCTGATGATTCTCCTTTGCGGGTTTATCGGTGTTCCTCCCGTCAACGGTCTTATCCCGCAAGTAAGTGTGTTTGCAACTTTGTATCAGTTTTTGTCATTTTCTGACTTTACACGTCTGTCTCTCTCCCACTTCCTCTCTCCTTCTCTCTGCGTGTGTCTTGATTTAGGCGCCTCTTCACGTGCGCAGTCTTGCAAAGCTGCGAGAAGAGGTAGTCAACGGACACAAGCGTGAAATCTACATTCGGGTGCGAGAACAGCGCGTTTCGGCACTGCTTCAGTCAGTGGCCATTGGCGCCATGCTGGCCATTCTCAATGTCCTCGGAACCATTCCCATTGCGGTTCTGTCGGGTCTTTTCCTCTACATGGGTTTTGCTTCCTTCATTGGAAACCAGTTCGCTGAGCGTGTCAAGTTGATTTACACCGATAAAAATCGTCAAGAACCGGCCTCATACATTGGTAACTGAAAACAAATCAACTCTCGATGATAATCAATTCCTCCCCTCCGTAATTGTGTTTCTCTCTTTTTTTTTCAACCTCTGTTAGCGTACTGTACACATCGCACGATTCTCAAGTACACTGCCATCCAGAGCGCCTGTTTCCTGCTCATCTTTGGCATTACATTCACTCCGGCTGCCATCTCCTTTCCCATCTTTATTCTCCTTCTTGTCCCCATGCGCTCCTACTACTTCCCGAAAATCTTCACCCCGCGCGACCTGGATGAACTCGACTCGCCCGAACTCAAGGACCACGTACATGCCGATGAGGACGGCAACTACCCGCCCTACCCGGGTACACCCGAGGCACAAGAGGCGGAGCGCGAGGCCATTCAGAAGCTGCAGCGTGAGAGCGAGGCTGGCATGGAAATGACCCTTTTGGGCGCAGGCTCCGTCGACCGCAGCGATAGCTTGGCCACTAGCCGTGATATCGATCCTGCCACTGGCATTGAAACTCAGGTACGATAACGTTTGCTTTCTTCCTTGTTGTTTTTTTTTTGCACTCATTCTCTTTCTTTCGACAGGTCACTATGTTTTGAGTGTGTTTCTCGTTTTATTAAAGCAACCAGCCCTATTATTTCCCTACTATTAAAATTGGGGCTCGCCTTCTTTTTATTATTATTAAGTGGTTTCATTATGAGCAACCAATTGCGATGCTGATCGCGATGCAGTTGAATTATTCAAAACACCTTTTATTATACTCTACAATTGTCCAATGATTTCATGTCGCACAAACGACACGCGATAAATTAAGCAACCCAGAAGTGTCAGAAGTCAGAACCGTTTTATAAACTACAAGAGCGTCAAGACTCAGTCAGGGGCAAGGCGGATAATAAAATAATGCGTCTTTTTAGTCACTCAAACGTCGAATAAAAATAATTATTTTATTAAAACTCTATCTCTGCCTGGGGTCATATTGGCCTTTGGGACCCTAGCATGCGTACCGGCAAGAACAAGTCGCTCACGCCGAAGCAAAAGCAGGAGAATTTATGGGACCAGCAATTCGAGAAGAGAGGACCCGCACATCTGTTCCTTCTCAGAGTGCTCTCCACGGGCTACGCGCGCACCGGCCCCGAAGACCCCGACGTCAAAGACTACAAGGAGTTCTCGCTGAAAGCGTCGCGACTCGACGCGCAGGCGACATCGGCTGCGCTGCTTAAAGCGCGCGCTGTAAGACACATCCCACCACTTTCGTCGTCCTCCCTTTCCCTTGCCTCCACCCGCCATTTACTCCTTTCCTATCTCTTCTCCTGCCAACCTTCCTTCCTACCATCCCCTGAAACCAGTCAGTTGCCGTCTCTTTTTTTCGCTCTTTGTCTCCACTCCACTTTTCCATTTTCTTCTTTTTTTCGTTGGTCCCACTCGCTCGTCCCTTGTATGTCGACCCTCCGCGCCTGCCCTCTAGCGGCCATCTACCTTTCATGTTGGGTTCATCCACGCCCGTTGTTTTGCTTGCCACTCAGTGCTAGCAGTCATCGCAAGTCATTTAATAATCGTTGGTTTGTTTCGACAGCAATTCAACAAGGCACTGTCGGACTTTGAGTCGACGTTGGAGTGGCGGGATCGTTACTTAGCGTACTATAAGAAGGTGTTGGCTTTGTCGAGCGCCGAACGCGACGAGAGCGAGGCAAACCGCGCCAAAGACTTGGCCAAGTCGTTTCGCGTCAAGGTGAAAGATCAAATGGCTCGACTCAACGTTGCCAAGTCACTGCTCGAAGCCGCCGTTGAGAAGCTCCCGCCACTCGAACAGCCCGAAGTTGACCAAGTCGACGCAACCGACAATGTCGACGAGGTCAACATGACTGACTCAACTGCCGACAGCGTGTATGAAGACGCATCTCAAGGGCCCTCCCCGCTTCTCATCAGCAGCGACGCTTCCACCACAGCCGACGGCGGCCAGCAAGACTCTCTTGTCCCCACCATTCTCAATCAAAGACCCAACGCCAACCAGTCGATCATCGTTTTTCGCCAATCGAGTAGTGATTCATACGATTTGGTCGACAGCGACGACGACATGCCCTCCTTGA
Source organism: Ministeria vibrans ATCC 50519 (assembly GCA_943704425.1). NCBI lineage: Eukaryota > Filasterea > Ministeriida > Ministeriidae > Ministeria > Ministeria vibrans. The sequence continues at coordinate 7,041 of CALSCP010002121.1, forward strand.
AGCCTCAAAGGCCCACCGACGTCAACAACAGCGACGACAGCGACGACGACGACGACGACGATCGTGCCGAGTACCCGGGTGCGACCGCTCATCATTCCTTCTTTGAGAACAACAACACCATGGCGGGTCGCGGCCTACGGCTTCCCTCTGCCCCAAATCTGTCCGATCTTGAAGTCGAGCGCTGCCTTGGTGGTGGCGGATTTTACAGCCCGGACCACACGTTTGAAGACGATTTTTACGACACAATAACAGAGCAAGCAGCAATAACACTCGCGGCGCCCGAAGGAGACGGAACAACCGCACCTATGGTTCTTCACACCTCATGTGCACCCGACACGAATCCCGCTGAGGCAGATGATCCGGACACGTCCGATGTGCCGATGGAGGACCGCATTGTCACCGTCGATCAGGACGTCTTTGAGTGCCCGTCCGTCCCAAACGTCGATCGCTTCCGCTACAGCGCCGTTCCCTCTCTCGACGAGAGTCTTCTTGCGATGTCTTCTTATTCAGGCGAAAGGTATCACACCACCAACAAAAACTAGACTCTCATATCTTGCTTCTCTGTCTATCACTTTGTTTCTCTGTCTATCACTTTGTTTCTCTGTCTATCACTTTGTTTCTCTCTATCACTTTGTTTCTCTCTATCACTTTGTTTCTCTCTATCACTTTGTTTCTCTCTATCACTTTGCTCTATCACTTTGTTTCTCTCTATCACTTTGTTTCTCTCTCTCTCTCTCTCTCTCTCTCTCTCTCTCTCTGTATGTGTGTGTGTGTGTGTGTTTATTTGTTTGTTTGATAGTGCACCGCTAGACGATGTGTGCTCCAGCTGGGCAAGCCATGTCACCGGCAACTTTGCCTTCCCTTCACCGAAACACTCGTAAAAGAGAGAAATTTTTTGTGGTGAAAATGATTGACTTCTTTTGTTTTATTCGTCACACTTATAGTCGCCGTCTCACCGGGCTCTCTTTTGGTCAGCACACGCGTCCCGCTCCTGACCACATACGATCTGAGCTGATTGAGAGCGTCATTCAGTTTTCCTACTACCGTCTCCTTGTCAATCTCGCCGTTGGTGGCACTTACTTCAACTTTGGTGGTATAATACTGTTCAAATAATAATAATATTTATAATAACAATCATTTTTTAATTTCCTCCCCTCTTTTTCCTCCTTCTTCGTACCCATGTTTTGGTATCCCTAGAATCACCCAAATATGGCGGCGACATTGATCTACCACCAGTGAGTGTGGAGTTCTCGTCCAACGACGAGGATGACACTATCGCAGTTGATGAAGAGGCCAAGGCGAAGGCGGCGGCGGCTGAGCTGCTGGAGATGCTGGAAGGAGAGAAGAGTAGTGGCAATGGGGCGTCGAAGAAGAAGAAGGTCGGTGGCAAGAAGAAGAAGGGCAAGGGTAGCTCGGCGTCGAGTGCCACTGCCACTGCCACTGCCACTGCCACTGCTGCTGCTGCTGCTGCCAAACACGATGATTACGATGACAAGACGGCGGACGTGAGCGACGACGATGCCGAGGGTGCAGCTGTAGCCAAGGGAACGACAGTGGAAACAGCCGCAGCGACAGTCACGCCTGTTGCGAAAGAAGAAGAAGAGGCAAAGGATGCGACGAACAAGAAGAAGAAGGGCGGGGAGACGGAGGAGAAGGAGTCGACGGAGGCAAAAATGGTGGTATCCGTGGTGGTGGTAGGAGCGCAAGAAGCCCGACAGCAGCGAACGTGTTTGTATGATCCTGATCGAGCCCTGGCGCTTCAACTTAACCTTGAAGAGAATCAACGTGTAGCTGCCGAGGAGGCGATGAAAGAGTCGGAATGGATTGGAGCGACGTCGAAGAAGAAGGGGAAGAAGGAGAGTGGCAGAGGCAGCGGAGGCGCCGGCGCCGGCGGTGGTGGTGGTGGCAGAAGCAATCGAGAGGCGGCAGTGTCACGCGAGACGCCGAAAATTGTCCAGCCAAGAAAAGCGGCCGAGGTGGCAGCACGACTGGAGGAAGAAAATCGCCAGCGACAGCTCCACGAACGTCAGCAACGCGAGCAACAAGAACTTGAACGCCAAGAGCGCGAACGACACCAGCGACTCGAGCAGCAACACCAACAACATCTTCAACAGCAACAACAACAGCATCAGCAATCGGCATCTCAACGGCCTCAGCCACTGCTACCAGCTTCCACTCAACAACAGCCAGTTTCATTGCAGCACTTTGCGCCCGCGAGCAGTCAGCGATGCGCCGAGCGCGAGCCACTGCTTGCCTCGACTGCGCGACGAGCAGCCGGTCGAGGACCGACGGACGTTCCCGCCTGGCGCGGCCTGATCAACCTAGGCAACACGTGCTACCTCAATGTCGTCGTGCAGTGCCTTTCGATTGCGCCCACCTTTGCCGAGTGGTTTCTCCAAGAGAACTACATTGACGACATCAACACTGTCAGCCGCATGGGAAGCAACGGTGCGCTTGCACGTGTCTTTGCCAACCTTCTCATCGAGTTGCGCCAAGGCAGTTGTAGTAGTAGCGGCGGCGGCGGCGGCGGCGGCGGCGGATTGGTGGCCGTGCGACCACTCGAGTTTCGCAAGGCTGTGGGCGATCTGCGTGCAGAGTTTGCGTCATCGTCGCAGCAAGACTGTCAAGAGTTTCTCGCGCTGCTCTTAGACGGACTTCACGAAGACCTGAACCGAGTGAATGTGCGCCCGTACATTGAGCGTACCGACTCGAACGGACGCGCTGATGCGGAAGTGGCACGCGAACATTGGGAACAACATGTGGCGCGTGACAACTCTATTGTCGTCGACACATTGCAAGGGCTCTACCGCTCGGCACTCACCTGTCCTTGCGACTTCTCGTCGGTAGCCTTTGACCCGTTTATGTATCTGACGCTGCAAATTCCCGATTCCAACTACCGCACGCAGTATGTGACGTTCATTCAGCCCACGGGTCGCACACAACGCCTGGGCCATCGTATTAATCGAAATAATCGTGGCATAAAGTTGCGCAAGTTTGTCGCCTCGTGCTGCCCTACAATGCCCCCCCGCTCCACCATCCTCCTTCTCCTCGTGGTCCAGGGAGGTGTCAAGCACGTGCTTACCGACGACGATTGCCTGTTTGAACTCGACAAGCTTGCGGGCGACACTCATTACGACCTTGTGGCGTACGTTGTCGATCGCACCCTTTGCCACCTGCCCGTTATTCACCGCTACGCGCCTATTGGCTTCGAGTGCAGTCTCTGTCGACGACAACGCAGCGACACGGTGCGCACCTCCTCTTGCGCTGGCTGCTACCAAGCATGCTACTGCTCTCGCGACTGCCAGCGCGAGCACTGGGCCGAACACAAGGCGCTGTGTCGTCCACGTATCATTACCACGACACTTCCGAGCGTCATCTCGTATGATCCGTCGCGCGCCGACACCTACACGGTTTCTGAGCTGCACGCGCTTGCCAACGAGACTGCTGGCGTGTCGTTGCTGAGCGATTTCTATGAGAATCTTGATGCTGTAGTGGTTGCTAAGGTGCGTCCGTGTCGTCTTGACGGCGGCAAGCTCAGCACTACGCCGGCACTTCGGGCATGGGAGGACGACGAGGCCGTTGTTGACGTGTCGTCGGTCGAGGCACTGGCCATCGACTGGTCTCTGGAGCCCGAAAAATTCTTCCAACTCGAGCAAATGATCATCAAACAGCGAGAGGTAAAGAGGAGAGGAATTGCACGTCTGTTTGTGTGTCTGAAACGTTTTTTTTTTTGCAGAGCATTCGCGACCACAGCAGTATCAAGACGACAGTGCACTGCGAGGCGAAGCACTCGACAAGTCTTGTCAAGTGTCTGGAGCACTTCCAGAAGCCCGATCTACTGTGCGACAAGGACGCGTGGTAAGTGAGAAAGATAGAGGAGATACATGGAGACGCGCATGAAGTTGGGATGTGACACTCATTTTAACTCTTTGATATTGATTTAGGAACTGTCCTGGCTGCAAGTCGCCCCAGCCCGCCACCAAGACCATGTCTGTGTGGCGCTTCCCTCCTGTGCTCATCATCCATCTCAAGGTACTTAATTATTATCATACTTTCAAATTCGGATAGCTGACACTGAGTCTGTCTCTTTCTCTCTCTGTGTCTGTGTGTGTTTAGCGGTTTGTGTTTACTGGTGAGCGGCGCATCAAAGTGGACACACCTGTGTCGTTCCCACTGAACAATCTAGACCTGAATCGGTTTGAGCACGGGCTCGATGATGGCGCTGGGCCGGCCGTCTACGACTGCTTTGGCGTGTGTAATCACCACGAGCGCTTCTCGATGCTACACGACCGACTGACTGGTCACTACACGGCTTTTATGCGACCCGGCATGTCCTCCGAGTGGCTCTCTTTTGACGACACCAAAGTCTCTGTGATGCAGCCGCACGAGGTACAGTCTGCCGCTGCGTACGTTCTCTTCTACTCCAGACGTACTGTAAAAACGTGAGCGAGCGAGCGAGAGAGAGACAGGAGGGAGAGAGACGTAGTGATAGAGAGAAGCAAATGTGATGGAGAGAGAGAGAGTGGTTGAGAGAAGGAGGAAGAGGGAGAAGAAGAAGAAGAAGAAGAAGAAGGGGAGGAGGAGGAGGAGGAGGAATGCAAAGTGATTTTCTTTGGTCCTGATTGTAATTATTATGAATACACTTTTGACACACTATAAAGCTTGAAAGCGAAGTGAACTTTTCGGTATATAAAATTTGTTTCTTTCACTGCCAAAACGCTAATTTTTCCCGCCTCGTTTGGGTTTGTGGGGCAGCTGAGGAGATACAATTACTCACTGAAGGCTCTGAAGAAACGAAGAAAGTGTGTCTCGAGTGCCGGGGGAGTGAGCATCAAAAAGAGGCTGGCCCACAGCGGGAGCGGGGCCTACTACAGGGGCTACTGGTGCGCGGCCAATGGCACCAAAGGAAGGGACGGTGGTGCGAGGAGCGGGGGAGACCTTCTCACCGCCGAGGGCGGAACTGGAAAGTATGGAAGCTGCGTCGTGTGGATGCTGGGAGAGTGGGATAATGGAAAGACCCGGAGGTGGGGGAATAGAGTGGGGCTTAGCGGGGAGCGTAGGGGCAGCCACAGAAGTAGCGCGATAGACAATTTGTTCATCTTCGAGAAGGTCTGGGCTGGACTGCTGCTGCTGCTGCTGCTGTTGTTGTTGTTGTTGTTGTTGTGGCTGCAGCGGTGATTGTGATTGTGCTGTTAGTGTGCGTGCAAGGAGACAGATGCGTTGGACGCGAGTGATGAATTCGCGCTCGTCAGCATTGTTCGCAGTGGGAAGAGAGGAAGGAGGAAGAGAAGAAGGAGAGGGAGTGAAGGGTGGGAGGGGAGGGAAAGCGCGAAGGGTAGAGTCTTCGGCGAGGAGGCAGGATGGGAAGGAGAGAGGGTCATGTGCGTCGAGGGGAAAGGAAGAGCCAAAGGAGTTGAGACAGGCGTGAAGGAGGTGATGGCAGGCGGAGCGCCAGTCGGAGGAAGGAACGGTGGTGAAGGGAGGGGAATGGAAGGAGAAGGAGGAGGGAAGGGAGGGAGAGTGATCTGACGCATGGGACTGCCACTGAAGGAGAACGTGGGTTGCGGGAAGGAGCGACTGAGCAATGGCAGTGCGATCAGTGGGGGTGCTCGGGTGGACAAAGGGCAGAGTTTGGTTGAGGGTGGCAGTGAGGGCGGTGAGGAGGGCGGTGAGGAAGGTGTCGAGGTCGTGCTGGGCAAGCGCACGCGCGTCGGGGGAACGCGCACCACTGTGCACAGTGAAGATGAGAAGGGCAGCCATGTGAATGCCCTCTTGTGGGGTCAAGAGGGTCGCATCAACATTACCGTGAGGCCCTGTGAGGTGCTCCATGGAACGCAGGAGGTGCTGGGCACAGCGGGCCATGCTGTGCCGCCCTCTGTCGCTGCCTTGGTCATCGTGGTCGTCGACGTGGTAGCGACCAATGGCCAGAAGAAAGCGGTCGATGAGGGTGCGTCGCGCACGGTTGGCACCGCTGGCGCAGTTTGAAGATGAACTAGGATCCGCGTCGACGTCAATGGCAGTTTTGCCCTCGAAGATTTGGGTGCAGACTCGTTCGAGGTTGACCCGTGACGCGTTTGCAGTGGCATCGCCTGCGCTTACGGTAGCCGCCGTCGACGTGCTGGCCGCACTACTAATGCCAGGCGTAAACGGCGTAGGAGCCACTAGGGCTCGCATGTAATGGTAGAGGGTGGAGAGTAAGTCGTTGCGGGTCTGTGCAATGACTGCAAGTTGGTTGAAGCCCCAACCGTGCGCGCTATTGAGGTCGATTGCGCTCTCGTAGCACTGAACGGCAAACGATCGCGATTCCTCCACCGAGTAGTCAATATTCTCGGTGGAACCAAAGGCTGACGAGTCTAGGTCCGCTTTGTAGCGGTGAAGGTCGCCCAGACGCAGAAGAAGAGAGAAGCACACATTGTGCGCCTCGGGCGCTGTCTCAGAGCGGAGTCGAGCCGCAGCAGCGGCCAGGGCGGGACCTCCACTGCCAGCACTGCTTCCACTACTGCTGTGGTAGACGGGGGGGTTGGGAAGCGGGCCGACGTTGGCCGAGAAGGGCACGGAGGCGGGAAGCGAGACGCCGTGCGCAGTGGCAAACTCGGGAAGCAGACAGTGCAGACACGCAATGCCCTCGCGCAGAAGATCCAACAGGGCCAGCGCCTCGCGAGTGTGCGTCTCAGAACCGCAAGGGTGTCTCGCAAGCGCATGCCGATGCGCACCTGCAGCGGAAAACAAAATGATCAAAAATCACTCACGTTTGGGGGTTTTCAGTTTTGTGCGTACTCAGCGCGATGTAGAAGCCGTATTTCCAGAAGGCTTCGGTGGTGGCAACAGCTTTGTCAAGGGACTCTGTGAGGAGAGCGTGACGGTATGTGTCGCGTATCTGAGTTCTCAATTGAGGCGTGTTCCCCTCGCAAGGCGACAGGCCTTTCTCCAGGTTTTGTTTAAACCGCTTCTTCACTTCGTTGAGGGCATGGTTTTTGCGTGATGAGCTGCTGCGGCTCATGAATAATACTGCAGAACATTTAGACTTTAGTCGACACATTTAGTCGATCACAAATTCCATTATTTCCAATAAATCAAATTTTTTTAGCAGAACACACTCAAACACCCACTCTCTACATCAACCAAATGGCTGCGGAGATCCTTGCGAATGTGACGCTGGACACGGCGGCGTACCTTGCGCTCATGACCAAAGTGATTGGTGAGGTTGAAACTGTCCAGAACAACCCCCCGTCCCTCGTGCCCCGCGAGGACAACGTCATCCGTCATCTCTTGGAGGTTCTTGAGCCACACACAGTACGTTTGTTGTCGTATTTTTTTTTTCACCAGTCGAATTGTTTTTTTTTTTTCGTCTTCGTCTGAATTTCACTTTTTTTTTTCTCGATATTTTACGTTCTCTCGTCTCACTTTTGACACTGCACTGCATGGTGCACACTACCGCATGTGTATTGACGCACATGGGCGAGCATGGTGTTGTGGCGAAAGAGTGTCTTGTCGAACGAGTTGTTTTAATGCACTAATCGAACTATTATTGTGTGTGTGGGGGGTAACAGACGAAGAATGGCGGACCGCTGACTGTGGAGGCAGTCTCGTATGTGGATGGGCGCAGCAATCTGCTGATTGACTACCCAGGCACCGAGGAGGGCAAGTGCGTCTCGTTTGTCGGCAGGTAATGGGGACCGACGATGTGTGAGACTGACTGACACAGACGATGACTTGTCGAATGCAGTCATTTGGATGTGGTGACGGCCAACCCCGAGACGTGGAACGTGGATCCGTTCAAGCTGACCATTGATGGCGACAAGCTGTTTGGACGGGGCACGACCGACTGCCTGGGCCATGTGTGCCTGATCACTCTGCTGTTCATTGAGCTGGCCAAGACACGCCCGGTGCTCAAGACGTCAGTGCACGCAGTATTCATTGCGTCGGAGGAGTTTGCGACGCCCGGAGTGGGTGTTGATGCGCTCGAGAAGAACGGCCGTCTTGAGAAGCTCAAGGTGAGCAGATGGCTACACTATATAGCAGTAGGTAACAGTCTATCTGTGTGCGTGTGTGTCTGTGTATGTGTGCGTAGCCGGGTCCGATGTTTTGGGTGGACTGCTCCGATTCTCAGCCGGTAAGAAAATTGAGTGAGAGACAATGTGACTGAGGAGATTGATTTTTTAAAAAATGCATAGTGTATTGGCACTGCGGGTGCGATCATGTGGCACCTGCGCGCAGAGGGACATTTGTTCCACTCGGGATTCCCTAACAAGGGTAAACAAGAGGGGAGGGATAAAGTGATAGAGTGAGAGAGAAGGAGCGAAGCGATAGAGTGTGTGAGAGAGAAGTGGAGTATTGAATGTGATCTGATGTCTGTGTGTTTGTGTGGCTTAGGAATCAATGCGCTTGAGCTTGTCATGGAGGCCACGAAGCGCATCCAGGACCAGTTCTACGTTGATTTCCCACCCCATCCCGATGAGACCAAGTACAAGGTAAGATAAAAAAAAACGCACAGAGACAGACACAATTAACACTTACATACATAAATGCACTGGTCTTCTCTATGCGCGTAGTTTATGACTCCGTCGTCGATGAAGCCCACGCGTGTGGCCATTGCTCCCGGTGGCTTCAACCAGATCCCCCCTGAGTGCACTGTCTCAGGCGACATCCGCCTGTAATCACAACGCTGCACAACATGACATACAGACACTGACTTCAAACACACCACCCACTCACTCTCTCGCCCCTCTCGCTTTTTTTTTTTCTTTCTTTCTCTCTTCCTCTCTTTTTCTTGCTTCAGGACCCCCTTTTACAAGCCTGCTGATGTCAAGGCTGCTGTGGAGCGCTACGTTGCAGAGATCAACGCCAACTTCGGGGCGGAGACGGGCGACCTGCCTTACCGCGGGCCCTCCAGTCGGTGGGTGCTGCCGGACAAGCGCGCCAAACTGGTGCTCGAGTGGAGCGAATTGTGTCTGTCGGGCATTGCCTGCAACCTTGAGAGCCCAGGCTATGCCGCTATCTGCGAGGCCACGCGCCGCATCAAGGTAAGACCATAATCAGCTATTTTTTATATGATTGTTGTAGCCACTGCCATAACACGGATGATAGGGCAAGGTTGAGCCGTTCTCGGTGTGCGGCTCTCTTCCGCTCGTCGGTGAGCTCCAAGAGGCTGGGTTTGATTTGCAGCTGTGTGGCTTTGGCTTGAGCTCTGTCTACCACGGCGACAACGAGTACTGTCTCCTCTCCGACATGGTCGATGCCATTAAGATTCTCTCGCAAGTCATTAGCATTGCCAACGAATGAATAAAAAAAAAAATACGATCAATGGAACGACGAATGAGTTTCAACTTCCATGAGACATTTCGTGTATGGTTTGTTGTGGACATTTCAATCGAGTGCCACCCAAAATTGAAGAAGCCCGTCCCGGACACACTCATGAATAAGACATGAATTGTGATACTTGTCAGAAGTGTATAGAGACAACTTAAGCGTATCCATCTAATTTATTCGACCATTGTGTCGAAAGTTCGTATTATTATTGTTCGACTGAGTCGAGCGTCAAAATATTCAGTCGAACTTGGTGAATAATTTTATTCCATTTAAAAATGGCCAGCAATCCCAACCTGTTTTTGCGGTACGAGAACCGTACGGTGTTCAAGCCGCCTCAGCGAGCCTTTTTACCGGTCACGCTGATCACGGGGTTTCTGGGCGCCGGCAAAACAACACTGGTCCAACACATTTTGACCAATCGCGTTCAACTCAAGGTATGCAGACACACGGTCCTTTGTGGACCCATCGCCACCCCTCATAACATACCCCGTAACCCTGGTGCTCAGGTGGCGGCCGCTGTGAACGACTATGCGGCGCTGAACATCGACTCGGCGCTTGTGCAGCATCACGATCCCGAGTCGGGCGTTGTCGAGCTGAGCAACGGCTGCATCTGCTGCTCGATGAAGGAGGAGCTCGAGGATACCGTGTGGAAGATGATCAATGGCGAGGCGCCGCGCGGGAGTACTGCGCGCGGCGTTGACATTGATTATTTGTTGGTGGAGACGAGCGGAGTGACCGACCCGTACACTCTTATTGCGTCGCTCGAACAGAAATTCGGCAAAATGACACGGGTGCGACTGGATTCGGTCATTTGCGTGGTGGACGCGGATGTTTTGGCGGAAAGTGTGCGGCAAGGCACGGCAGACGCCAATGTGGCTGCAGTCAGTCAGATGCACTGTGCCGATGTAGTCTTGCTCAACAAACAGGATTTGGTGAGCAAGGAAGAGCGTGCACTGGTCGAATCATACGTCCAGCGAGTTGCACCACATGCACAGCGAATTATGACGACGCGTTCACGAGTTCCACTCGAGCGGGTGCTCGACGTGCAGGCGCGACAGACGGCGGGCGCGGTCATCACGCACGAGTCGGCGCGTCCCACTTACGTCGTGGCCGAGTCAGGCGGACGACTGCGCCTGGACAAGGCACTGCGCATTGCCGAGGATGAGGCGAACCACCGGGGCCATTTGGAGACGGACGCATTTACTGCGGTTGCCTTTGAGAGTGCAGAGCGTGTGGGGCTGCGGCAGCTGCAGGACACGGTCATGGTGCACCTGCCGCCCTCGGTGTACCGTCTCAAGGGCATCTTTGCACTGCGCGAAGACCATCCGCGCCTCATGTTGTCTACTCTGCAGATGAGCGGACGTCGCCGCTTTGAGTTTACACGCGACGACGACAGCGATGGGTGTGCGGAGAGCACACTAGCCGCGACGGGCGCCGCCACGCATACACAGATGGTTGCCATTGGCCAGAACATGAACCGCGACGCAACGCTTGCCGTCCTCGAGCGCATTGTGGCGCGCCGCGACGACAGCGACGATGCGTGTGTTGCGGCTGAGTCGTGTGAGAGTCAGATGGCGCGCGCTAGTGCGCTTGTGGACGCTGACCTGCGCTTTGAAGTGCTCGCGCGTGAGTCCGAGGACACGTCGCTCTCCGACACCCACGTACTGTACTTTCGTGCGACCGGCGCGCGTCTCAATCACAGCACGGTGCGCGACCTGGAAGAGTTGTTTGGCGTCGACATGGACACGATGAATGTGGATCTGTGTCGTGCCGTCAATGCTACGGGCTCCTCTGTCTTCCTGACGTACACTCGTCTTGAGCACTCCAATCGACGCACTCTCTTTTTGCGCTTTGCCTTTGGCGGCCGTGCGAGCTTTCTCGATTCTGTTTGGCCTATTGTGCAGCGCGAGGCCAAGAGTGTGTTGCGATTTCATTTGCGTCGTGTCAAGGATTGCAAGTGCGGGTTGTAAAGTCAAAAGTAAATCAGTATTATTATATGATACAGTTTGGAGTGTACAAAGCGAAGGGATTTGGAGTGTCACAGAACATCAACCTGATCGCCACGCACGCGCTCGACCTCCTGCGCCCACTTGTGCTTAAGCATGCCCACGTCGGCGGTGAGCTTGTACAGCGACTTCTTGATGCTTGCCAGCGGATTGGTGTCGGGTGAGGTTTCAACGCGCAGCACAAAACGACTTTCCAGCGGATGAGGGATCTTGTAGCCCGAGAAGAACACCTAGGGTGGGGGTGGGGGTGGGGGCGAGACAGGGTGGGGGGCAAGGACGCAAGGGCGCTCAGTACGAGAGTGGATACGGACGCAAGAGAGTTTTTTTCGTCTCCTTTTATTTTTCTTGTGCTCGCTAGAGCGTCCGCCCCTTTGGCGCATGCTCGCTACATACCTGGGGATCTTCAAAGAGCTCGTGGCGAATGAGATTGCCGATGGTATGGTCCTCCTTTTCGACTGTGAGTCGTCCAGCGTTGGGACGTTTCTGATCGATTTCGTAGGTGCATTTCTCTTGGCCTTCCTCTAGCAAAAATGCCTCGTGAGGCTCGGGAGCGTTCGACATGACAATAAAAGAGTAAAGTCACAAGTCAAAACAAAACAAAAAGTGTGATATTTATGATTTAGTGCTGATTTCTGAATTGAGTAAATTTATTCGAGATTTCTGTACGTCAATGTTGAGTCACTCGCTGCGTTAACAATTTAATAATCATTATAAAGTACAGAGGGGAATTAGTCGATACAGAGAAACTACAATGTATTTATACAACGATGAGAGGCTGGTCAGGTAGGGCCTCGTTGATACCGAGCATGGTGGAAGGAGGAGTAGGAGGAGGAGACTGTTGTTGGGGGTCGGAGTCGGAGTGTTCTTTGCGAGGTGAGGGCAACTGCACAAGAACGTATTTGTGCTGGGGTTCGCTTGGGACATTCAGCTCGCTCACCAGACGAAGGTTTTCGTAGAGGGAAAAGTCACGAAGGCGATAGAGCACGAGGAGTGAGGCAAAGGTGATAAAGTCGATGGAGAGGAGGACGGATTTTTCGGAGGACTCGTGATGGATAACAAAGACAGAAACGGCCGTCGCGAGACTAAAGCAAACGACAAAGAGGAGAACCAAAAGACGTAGACGGTTCATGAGGACGGCCTTGGCGGCGACGGGGGCCCACAGAGGCACACCCGAGACGGTGTGTGCGTTGTGCTGGAGAATGAGCGGACGCACACGCTGCAGGTGTGTATTGGCGAGCGACGCATGTAGCATGGACCGCTTGATCATAAGCCCAAACGAGCACAATGCCACGGCCGTGACGGGCCCCAGAAAGTAACCGTGGATCCACGCGAAGGCAATAAGTGTGCCAAAGAGTGTGCCAGTAAGAAAGAGAAACCATTTGAGGGAGATGGGCTCAAGATGCGCACGCATTACCCCGTAGCCATCGCTCAGGACCAAAAGCAAGAGAATAGTCAAACTCAAAGCAAGGGACTGCACCACTTGGCGCACTCGTAGAAACGTGTGTGGTTCGAATCCGTCGCGCTCAATGAATAGGTAGCGAACGTAGTTGAGAACAATCGCCACAAAGACGACCAGTGCCACCGCTGTGATGAGTTTGTGTGCGTGATTGCTGTACCGGCGATAGTACAGTCCGGCGAGAGACCAGGCCACGAGAGAGGCGGCCCAGAGCGAGACAAAGACAATGTAGATGGTGGGTAGAGCTATCTCGTCGCTCGAGAGTTGCTCACCGCCTGGATTCAACAGGACAATGGACGAGGAGCACACGAGAGGATCGTCGACAGCACAGTTGATGTATGCCGGGTAGAGAAACTCCGAAAAGCCAACAGGAACGGTCCAGGAGCCTAATGGGTGCAGACAGGAAAGTGGCGCAATCCCTTTAGATGTGCTCTCAAAACGAATATTTCTTACCTTGAGTGCTGTTCAGAGCTATTCTCAAGCTACATATGGACGTTCCAACCCCGGTGCACAAGGTCTGCTTGAAATTACGCTCGCGTGTCTGTGAAGAGGAAACAACAAAACAATTCGTTCAGTTCTTTTTTTTCGAGTTCTCACGATGAGCAAAAGTACCGCATCGTAATCAGTGCGCGAGCACAAAGACAGCGTGCCATTGCGTTCGCCAGCATTGCCACCAGTGCCGTTGCAGCCGAGTGTAAACACGACCTGGCCGCCCGAGAGGAAGCCAAAGCCGACATTGTCTGAGAGTGACACCAACGGATTCTCCTGCGTCACGGTCCACGTCCGATCGTAAACGCGACCGTTCACGCAGGCAATCAGGACTAGAACGATCGTGATCAGGCGAGAGAGCATAGAGAGTAAAAAAAAAATACGTTTGAAGTAAGTGAAGTTTATTACTCAACTGGTTTGCATTGTCTTATTCATTAAAATAAATCATTATCCAGCGGCACTTTTTTTTTCGTGCTTGCTTTACAAAATGGACAATCGTGGAGGCAGTAGTAATGGATTTCGTGGGGGCCGAGGCGGTGGTGGTAGTGGCGGCGGCCAAAGAGGCGGCGGCGGCGGCGGCGGCCAAAGGGGTGGCGGCGGTGGTCGTGGGCGACGACGTCCTCGTCCGTCGGGCGACGGTAGCTCGCCCACGCCGGAAGAGCACCAGGCACCGAAGCGATCGCGCGGACGAGGCGGCGGCGGTAGTGGTAGTGGTGGTCGAGGTGGTGGTCGAGGGGGCAGTGCGGCAGGCGCGTCGTCGACTGCGCCGCCACCCTCGTCCACCAGCATGGATGTCGAAATGGCCGGTCCCAGCAGTGCGCCCATTCCCGAGGGAAGCAGCCTGGCCGAGTTCATTACCGACGTGCCCTTCTCGTCCGTTGCCGGCCTCTCCCCATTGACTCTGCGTGCACTCAACGAGCAATTCAAATTTCGCACGGTATTCAACAACCTCCTCTTCCCTCCTGCCCCACAGACGCTCTCCCTCCCTCCCGTCTCGCCTACCCGTCCGCATTCCCTGCATACGTGTCTATTCGACACTCCCTGTGCTCCATATGTGCTTGTGTTCTATCCCACACGTGCATGATTCTTCTTTTTTTTTTTTTTCTTGGCAGTCTCATCAAATTCTTCGGATTTTTCTTCTTTTAGATGACTGTTGTGCAACGGGATGCAATGCCAGTGGCACTTGCAGGACACGACGTGATTGCGCGGGCGCGCACAGGCACAGGCAAGACAGTGGCGTTTCTGGTGCCGGCCATTGAGCGGCTGATGCGCCTGGGCCGACCCACCCGCCACATGAGCATCCTGGTGCTGTCGCCGACGCGCGAACTTGCGTCGCAGATCACCAATGAGGCCAAGGGACTGTTGCACTTCCATCCGGGCTTTGAGGCGCACTGCATTGTGGGCGGCACCAACATCAAGGGTGACCAGAAGATGTTTGCACGCAACAGCTGCTCCGTGCTCGTGGCGACGCCCGGCCGTCTGCAGGACCACATTGACAACACGCCCGGATTCAAGGCAAAACTGCTTGCACTTGACACACTGGTGCTCGACGAAGCGGACCGTCTGCTCGACATGGGCTTTCGTCCGGCCATTGAGCGGATCCTGCGTGACCTTCCGCCCTCTGCGACGCGCCAGACTCTCCTGTTCAGCGCGACAGTCAGCGACGAAGTGCGACACATTGCACGAATGGCGCTGAAGCCCAAGCACGAGTACGTTGACTCGGTCGGCGACGACGTGGGCACACACGAGCACGTCGAGCAGCACTGCTACTCCATGTCGCCCGACCGCCTCTTCCCGGCGCTCCACCGCGCCATCTGCACCCACCGCGCCACTGTGCCCAACTACAAGATCATCTGCTTCTTTGTCACCGCCCGCCTCACCCAGTGGTGTGCGGCTGCATTCAACCGCGCCGATCTTCCTGTGCTTGAGATACACTCGCGCAAGTCTCAGGGAGTGCGCACCAAGACAAGCGACACTTTTCGCCAGTCGTCCAATCTCATTCTCTTCTCCAGTGACGTCTCGGCGCGCGGCGTTGACTACCCCAACGTATCGTTAGTCATTCAGGTTGGCATGCCCGCCAATCGCGAGCAGTACGTGCACCGTCTGGGCCGCACAGCGCGCGCCGGCCGCACCGGCGCAGGTCTGCTTCTGCTCGCCTCCTTTGAGCAACCCTTCCTGCGCTCCCTCTCGGACCTCCCCGTCACGATCCACCCGACCGGCGAAGAGCCCGCTACCGACGACCCCGCTGCCGTGATGCAGGCCGACACGACGTTTGCGCGCGGCGCGTCCGCCGTTGATGCGCAGACGGGTGGTCAGGCGTACCAGTCGTGGATGGGCTTCTACAACTCGTCGCTGCGTCTGCTTCACTGGGACAAGGTCGCGTTGGTTGCTCACGCCAACGAGTTTGCCCTGCGCTCGCTTCACCTTGCTGCCATTCCGGCTCTCGAGGCGCGCACCGTAGGCAAAATGGGCATCCGAGGCACGCCTGGTCTGGTGGTGAACAAGGGCCCGTCCGGCGGCGGCGGTGGCGGCGGCGGTCGAGGGTTTGGTGCGGGCCGTGGCGGTGGAGGGCCGTCGGGTGCACGGAAATGATCGGAAAGATGCAAAATAGAAATAACGAACACGTAATCGATTGTACCGATTGTTCTTTTGACTCTTGTGAAAAAAATAAAATTCATAAAAAATTAATAATAGTTTTGTGTGTGGCAAAAGTTTTTTTACAAAGGAAGTTACAAAAAGCGCATTAAAAGTCGATACAACGTCCTTTGCGCTCCCAGTCACCGTATCGGGTGGGTTCGGGTCCACGAGGGCCGTCGACTTCGCCTGTTGGAGACGCTTTGGGACGAGACGACCGATCTGGCGGAGACGTGGCCAAAAGCGACTCTTGCCCTCGCGCAATGGCTGCCTTGCGTTCGCGAGCAATGTCGTCGACGGGTGCACGTTGTCGTCCAACGGGCGGGTCGGTGGGTGAGCTTGTGGCGGTGGAGGAGGAGGAGGAGGAGGAGGAGGAGGAGGAGCGGGTTGCACTGGTCGAAAACGACACAAGCCGTCGTGGTGCGAGCAAGGCAAGTGACCGGGCGACGGCGTGTGTTCCAAGGGACATATTGGAATGGAAACGAACAAAAATGTTAATAATTATTATTAAATTTTATTGTTAACTGAGAAAGATTCACGGAATACGTTTTGGATTGATCTGGAAGGAAAGAGAGAAGTTTTTGCACAATGCTATCCACAGATCTTTTCGTTGGACTTTTAACAAGACTGGGTCTCAGCCAAAACAAGAAAAAAACAACCATTGCTTTTCGAACAGTTTTTGGTTCAGTTTGATACAATCTCCTCTCACTCTCTCTCTCTCTCTCTCACACACACACACTCTCTCTCTCTGCGTTTCTTCCACAGACAATCACACACAAAGTGACACCACTCAGTTAATCATGGCATCTTCGTCCCGAATGTACTCGCCCAGATCACCCTGATGGAACGCCACAATGCCAATGGGCTGCAGCTGACGCACATCAATGGTCGACACTGCCAGAGCGCCAAAGCCCAGCGGCACGTCCGTCATCGACATGACCACCACACCCTGATTTCTCTGCAATTCAAAAAAAAAACAGAGAGAGAGAAAGAGAGAGCGAAAAGGAGCGTGTGAATGAGGGCAGTGCACTCGAGAGCAGCGGGGTACCTCAGCGCCGTCTGTCATGCGTCCCAGTTGGCTCTTCAGGACGTGATTTCCATACAGGAACGACTGTTCTCCACTAGCCTTGAGCCAGATCTTAGCCTTGGCCAGTGGTGCAACGTACTCGAGAGCAGTGATACCCATTCTGCAAGCGACAGGAGAGAGAGAGGGAAAGAAACAAAGTGATAGAGAGAGGGACAGAAACAAAGTGATAGAGAGAGGAACAGAAACAAAGTGATAGAGAGAGGGAGAGAAACAATGTGATAGAGAGAGGGAAAGAAACAAAGTGATAGAGAGAGAGAAAGAACAAAGTGATAGAGAGAGACACAGTTAATCATTGAAGGTCGCTCTTCAATATTCGCTCGTACCGGAACTTCTCTGTACGTGTGAACTTTCCAAAGCACGTGCCCAGTCCAACAAGGTTCTTTTGTGCAATGTTGGTGGCCTAGATGAAACAAGGGAGAGCGAGAGCGAGAGCACGAGAGTGAGCAACACACACAAAAAAAAAAGGGCAAAACATCGTTTGTCACAAATAGAGCATGTGTTTGTCGATCAAGGCGACACACAGCAGCACACAGGGGGAGAGAGTAAAGAGGAGACACAGCCTGGCCCACAAGGGGAGGGAAGCAGAGGCCACACGCCGTGTAAGGGCCCTACCCGCTTCATGATGTCTTCGCGCACGTAGAACACTCGGTCTCTGTGAAGGCGGAAGCAGTAGAGGCCGTCGGGTCGCTCGATCAACTGTTTCATATTGCTGCCAATGTACTTGGACAGCTTAGCAAAGAACGTCTTCGTCTCGTCTTCGGTGAGTGGGCGCATTTTGGTGAATAAATGTGTCGAACTCTGCGCAAACCTTGGCTCTCTGCTCACTTTTTGCGGCGTCTGATCGCGCCGGTCGTTGCTGATCCACTCTCAAACCAGTGTAGGGGGTCGATCATGCGGGCGGGAATGCTGATATTCCGCAAGGATTCCATTACACGTGGAAGGCGATCAAGTTCATCGAAGGTGAAGTGCGACCGGACACACTTGGTCGGCGCGAATCACCTCAATCACCTCAAAACCCCCAGTTTTTTAATTGCAGTACAGCCATGTCGTCTCCATCACCTAAGCGTGCGCGAGGAACGGGCAAGAATAAGGCCGAGGCGAGCCTGGAGAAGGACGCGCAAGATGACGGTAAGAAAAATCCTTTGGACTCTTGAGCTCCTCCCGCGTCTCACACACATTCTTGCGTACTCTCCATCCACTTGGTGCAGGCATGGGGCAGTTTGAAGATCCTTATGGCGACGATATTGAGGAAGAAGAGGAGGAAGGGCGCGACAGTATGACAAGAAAAGCGTAAAAAAAAAAAATACTTTCTGACGGCTCTCTCTTCACAATATCAGATGCAATGGATGTGGACGAAGAGGGAGACGACGAAGAGGACGAAGACCACGTGATGGAGATGGGCGAGGACCAGGAGCCCGAGCCGGACGTGTACCTGCCGGGACAGGCAATGCCGGAAGGGACGACTCTCGAGCACGACCCCTCCGCCTACCACATGCTGCACGAAATCACTGCCGAGTGGCCGTGTCTGTCGTTTGATTTCATCCGCGACGACCTTGGCGAGAACCGCACTGCCTATCCTCACACGTTGTATGCTGTGGCGGGCACTCAGGCGGACCGTGCGGCGAACAACAAAGTCATGTTGTTGAAACTGTCGCAACTGAGCAAGACGCGCGAGAAGGACGACGACGATGACGAGGACGATGACGAGGACGATGACGACGCCACGGACGACAGTGCAATTCTGGAGCACCGGTGGGTCGCGCACGACGGTTGTGTCAACAGAATACGCGCCATGCCTCAACTGCCCAGCGTGTGCGCGAGCTTCTCGGACCGCGCGAAGGTCCACATTTGGGACTTGGGCGCTTCCATTGGCTCACTCGCGCAAGTAACAACCACTGAGAGTGTGTAAATATGGTAATAATGTGTGTGTGTGTGTGTGTGTGTGTTACGTAGCCACCGGTGGCAGGGCAACAGTCGCGCGACCCGCTTTTTACCTTTGCGCATCGCACCGAAGGATACGCACTCGACTGGTCTCCGCGTGTCGCTGGACGGTACCATCTACCCACACGCACATACTGTATGTCTTTAAATATGTGGTATAATTCTATAGTCTTGCGAGTGGGGACTGTGGGTCGCGGATCCACGTGTGGCACAGCACAGTGGGAGGCACGTCATGGCAGGTGGACAGCACGGCGTACACGGGCCACACCGACTCGGTGGAGGACATCCAATGGAGTCCCACTGAGGATGGCGTGTTTGCGTCGGCGTCGGTTGACCAGAGCGTGCGCGTGTGGGATGTGCGCAAGAAGAATGGGGAGGCGCTCAAGGTTCACGCACACGACGCCGATGTCAACGTCATCTCTTGGAACAGGTGCGTGTACCTCATTTCTGTGTGAATAGTGTGCCTATTGTGCCATTATGTGTGTATGTGTGCGACTCAGTGTATCTCTTTTCTCAATATTGTACTATCTCGGTGTAGGAGAGTTCCTTATTTGATGGTGTCTGGTGGCGATTGTGGCACGTTTAAGATTTGGGATCTGCGCAACTTCAAAGCAGATTCTCCTTCAGCCGTCTTTAAATGGCACTCAAAGCCCATTACTTCACTCGAGTGGTGTCCCCACGAAGACTCAGTGCTCGTACGATGCATATATAGTATTACATTTCCCTCTGACTCTGCGGTCGTTGTCTAATTTCAGGCTGTGTCGGGTGCAGATGAGCAAGTGAGTTTGTGGGATCTGTCACTGGAGGCGGATGCCGAGTCCATTCAAACGGCCGATGGGTCCTCTGTCGATGTCCCGCCCCAGCTCCTCTTTATCCATCAGGGTCAAAAGGACGTCAAGGAACTCCATTTCCATCCCCAAATTCCCGGCGTCGTCATGACCACTGCCGAATCCGGTTTCAACGTTTTCCGTACCATTTCCGTCTGAATAAACCACTTTTTATCCTTTCACACACACACACACACACACACTTTTTTTTATTCGTGACAACATGTCTTTGAGATTTACTCGACAGCATCATCAGGCACTAAGCAATCGTCTGGATGCGAATCAGCGTCAGCAGGCGACGCGCGGTCTGGCACAGTCTGCGGCACAATTTTATGGACAACCCGTCGTACGCGCCAATTGGGAGAGCGCCAGTGAGCGCAAGGCGATCGATGCGTCGGTGCGACGACGTGTCGATCGCATGTGCGAAGAGGAAGAGCGTGCCGCCGAGGAGCGTCGCCAGAGTGAACGCGAGCGCATCGCCGAAGAACGGTACGAGACCCATCAGAAGGCAAACAGCCCTAATATATAGACGAACTACGACAATTGTTGGCATTACAAAGCGCTCAGTAATCAGTGTAGACGCAGTGACGCTGGCGAATCGCCCTTGTTTGTTTTTACTATTTTGTATCGGTTGCCAAGGAAACTGATTTTTTATTGTTGTGTTTAGACGCCGTTACGAGGAGCAGCTGGCGTCACAGGTGGAGACTGAAGCGCAACGGTTTGGACGAATGAAGTTGCGTGCCGACATGTTGCGCACTGAACGGCTCGCAGCCGAACGGCAATTGGCCGAGGAGAAGCGCCAACAACAAATCCGAGAACAGAGCGAACGAGTGCGCTCTGTCGACAGCAAACTTCTTTTGCAAAATGTGTATGCGACACGCGAACAGCAACTGCAAGAACAAGCAACGATGAGGGAAGAAGAGCGCGAGCGTGAGGCATTCTATGCGCGACAGTGGAACGATGATCGACTAAGAAAGGAGGCGCGCGAAGAGGCCGACAAAGCACATCGGCGTCAGTTGAATGCGCAACAAAAAGCGGTACTCGATGAGCAGGTAAGGCAAAAAAAATGCCCACAAACACAAAAAAAACAAACAAGACGTGCCATTAAATTATATCTTTTCTTCAGATGGCTGAGCTAGAAAGAAAAAAGTCGGAAGCGGCACAGATTGACGCTGAACTTGCGGTGGTGCGTAAGGAGGAGGAGGCAGAGCGACGTGCGGAAGAGCAGGCACGCGAGAGGAAGCGGATGGAACAGCAGCGAGCGCGACGACATGAGTTGGATCAGGCGAATGAAGTGGAGCGGGCGAGACGAGCGCGGAGGGAGCGGGAGCTGGCAGAGATGGATGAAGGGAGGATTGCACGGGCGGTGGCGGAGATGGATGAGGAGCAACATGAGGGGCGGGAGCGCAAGGAACGGTTTCGGAGGGAGCAGGAGCGGTATTTGGCGTTTGTGCGGGAAATGCGGGAGCAGGAGAGGGAAAGGGAGAGGGCAGTGGATGCACTGGCACGGGAGGAGAACGGACGGCTGTGGGCACGACGCAGTGCGGTATGGGAGGCGGAGAGGGAGGCACGGCGACGACTGATGGACGAAGTGATGCGGGTGCGACGGGAGCAGATTGCGGGGAAGCGAGCGGTGCTGGAGGAGCGACGGAGGGCGGTGGAAGGAGAGCGAGAGGCACTGGCGACGCACTTGGAGGAATGGGGACGGCTGGAGGCGGAGAGAGAGCGGGAGCGCAAGGAGGAGGGGCGGGCGTATGGGAGTGCATTGGTGGAGCAAATGCGGGCGGAGCGGGAGCGGGTGGAACGGGAGAGACGAGTGAGAGAGGCGGAGGAGCGCGAGAGGACGCAGCGCGAGACGGAGCAGGAGATGCGTGTGGGACGTGAGGTGGAGCGTGGAGGTGTGTTGCGCTCGCACCGAGTCACGCAAAGCGATTGGCGCAGCAATGGCGAGGCACCATGGAACAGATATTGAAAAAGAAATTGAGTGTTCATTTTGGGGGGGTTTTTTTTGCTACAGAGGTTTGTCATTGTCGTCGAATAATACCCTTCCGTCTTCGCCCAGCTTGACCTTTCCCTTTTGGCGCAGTTGTTCCACTTTGGCGGTAATTTCAGACTGATTTGCTTTCTAACAGTGAGAAGAGAGAGAGAGAGAGAGAGAGAGAGAGAGAGAGAGAGAGAGAGAGAGAGAGAGAGAGAGAGAGAGAGAGAGAGAGAGAGAGAGTTTGAGAGAGAGAGAGAGAGAGAGAGAGTTTGAGAGAGAGAGTTTGAGAGAGAGAGAGAGAGTTTGAGAGAGTTTGAGAGAGAGAGAGTTTGAGAGAGAGAGAGTTTGAGAGAGAGAGAGTTTGAGAGAGAGAGAGTTTGAGAGAGAGAGTTTGAGAGAGTTTGAGAGAGAGAGAGTTTGAGAGAGAGAGAGAAAGAGAGTTTGAGAGAGAGAGAGAGAGAGAGTTTGAGAGAGAGAGAGAGAGAGAGGAGGAAGATGGTGAAATAACTAGAGAGAGAGGAGGGTGAAAGAACTAGAGAGAGGAGGGTGAAAGAACTAGAGAGAGAGGAGGGTGAAACAACTAGATGTATATATAGGATGGAGAAAGAAGCAAGGGGATAGAGGTGTGCTAACCAAGAGTCTAATAGGAACGATTGGTGCATATGCGAGACGATGCGCCAAAGCACTTTCCTGTTGATGGACCCGACTACCGTTTGCTCTCTATTGAATCAAACTACTCAACACACACCGAGCGAAAGATCATTGGCGAGTTTATGGTTCCATATTACACAACCACAGTAAGATAAATATGGATGAGCAAAGGAACAATCTGTGAGGAATAATCTGTTAAAAGACAGCACTTGAGTTAACTCCCTCGTACCACACACACACACACACGCACATACACACATATCACCCGCACTATAGTAATAATAATCAATATCTCACAATCATAATAATAATAGTAGTGTTATTATTATTATTATTATTATTATTATTATTATTATTATTATTATTATTATTATTATTATTATTATTATTTTTGTTATTATTTGCAATGGGTAACATATGTCACTCAATCAAATATATATTAACAGTGTGTATATCATCGCCAAAGTCACTCATACTCACTATTTACAGCCCCTTCCCGGCGCATCTCTCGTTCTGGACCCGACCAGCGGCCTTCCCGTCTTTCAAGGGACCACTCCCGTCCAGTTCACCGTCATGATCTCTCGTAAGGTTGCCTCCTCCGGCAAAGGCGGTCGCATCGTGGCCTATGGTCATGGTCTCTTTGGCGATCAGAATGAAATCACTCAGGATTATCTCCAGGAAAACGTAACTATTGCCATCTGACTTATTTTCTTCGATTTTCATGGAGAACAATCATAGATTGTCAGGGTCACAATCATAGATTGTCAGGGTCACAATCATAGATTGTCAGGGTCACAATCATAGATTGTCAGGGTCACAATCATATATTGTCAGGGTCACAATCATAGATTGTCAGGGTCACAATTATAGATTGTCAGAGTCACAATCATAGATTGTCAGGGTCACAATCATCGATTGTCAGGGTCACAATGATATTATTATACAATATTAAGACTCTCGTCATGCCACTATGCATGCTACATTTTCCCATTTAGGCGGATTCCTACGGGTGGGTTATGGGCGCAGCTGACTGGTGGGGACTGTGTAAGGATGATCTTCCTTCTCTTGTTTACATGATTGCTGTAAATGCTTCAAATTTCCATATTCTTCCCGATCGCACAAGTCAGGTAAAAACTTGTTTGTTGTCTATTGAATTTTACTCTCATTCTCACATTGCACTCTCACTCTCTCATTACACACTGGCAGCCTTTGCTCTTCCTCTCATTCTCATATCCTTCTCATACATTTTCACTTACTTCCTCTCACTTTCATTCTCATTCTCTCTCTCTCGTTTTTATACTCGGTTATGTTAATTACACTCTCACTCACTCTCATTCTTTGACACGCTCTGTTGGTCTCACAGGGAATCATTAACCAGCTGAGTCTGATGACCCTCATGCGCTCGGATCGGTTCAATCGTGATCCCGCAGTCATATACAACGGAGTTTCTGCTTTTGACAAGACCCGCACAAATTACTTTGGCAATTCCTGTGGTGGAATTCTCGTAAGTCTTTCTTATTTTAATTCTTTTTCAAGTCGTTGGCTTTTTGCGCCCTCTTTTGTTTTGAATGTTGTTTCCGCACATTGATTACTTGATCCACTCACTCTGCATCTCACACTCAATGTGTCATTCACGCCCTCTCTCTTTTACGCGCTCTCACTGAGAGTGACACATTCTACACCTTTCGTTCTCACTCGAAAAACAGTGTTGCACTGACCATTTTTAAAAAATACCCTACGAAAAAAAGCAAAAACTTTTCACTCGTACCATTCAACCACTCAATCACAGTCAGATATACACTAATAACAACTCTTTATTCCCATTTCACAGGGGGGGCTGTACATGTCACTGACAACAGAGGTGACGGCGGGTGTGCTGGGGGTTCCTGGCCTGCCCTTTGGCATGCTCCTTCCGCGCAGTTTGGACTTTGTGGCTCTCTATGATCTCATTAAGATTCGCTGGTTGGATCCTTTTGACCGCTATTTCCTCCTTGTTGGAATGCAGGTGAAAGTCGAGAAATTTCCACAAAAATACTATAGACTCATATTCTCTATTCCTTTTTTTTTTAGTTGCTGTGGGATCGGGGTGAGCCGGCGGGATTTATGAACCACATCACACACAACCCACTGCCCAACACACCGGCGCACCGCATTCTCATCCAGCATGGCCTGGGCGATGCGCAGGTGACCTACTTAGCAGCATATTCGATGGGCCGCACTGCCAACTGCAGCATGTTCCCCAACAACGTCCACGAGAAGAACGAGACCCTCTTTGGCTTCCCGACTGTGCACGCTGCCGCCGCCATCGACACCAACATGATTGTCACCTTTGACTTCAATGCCCTTCCCGTCTCTCCTTACAACATTCCCGCTGCAAAGTCCACCGACACCCATGGGAAGACCCGTCGCGATCCAAGGGGACGCGACCAAATGAACGCTTTCTTCGAGTCGGGTGGCCATTCCATTCCGGACACCTGCAACGGCAAAGGCTGTGTTCCTCTTAATTAGTGATCTGTGTGTGATGAAGCCTATAATTAATTAGAAGAAGAAGAAAAAATTAAGATAAGATGATTATTATTCACGTAATAAGATTCACTCAAGTGACTCAACTCATTTATTTCTTAATCATTTCAAAGTTTTTGTCATGACCGGTTCACGGGCACCTCCAGCGCCACCTGAACCGGCTATGCTCTCTTCGGCGCTCACGCCTGGAGCGGTGTTCACGGTACGCTGTCGAATCAATCTCAACCTGTCAAAACTTTTCCCTCTCACTCTTCGCCTCCCTCTCTCTCCTGCTCCTTCCTCAGGGATCCCAAACCTCAACAATGTCATCTTTTGGTAAGGGACACTGCTCTCTCTCTCTCTCTCTCTCTGTCTCTCTCTCTCTCTGTCTCTCTCTTTTGAACTTGCGCTCGTTTGTCTGATTTGACAGATATCAAGATGGAGCTGAAGCAGGTTGACATCGGCGAGTCCTACTTGTGTGGATATCTCACCATAGACGGCCTCAGCGTTGCGGCGCCGAGTCTCACAACGTTTTGGGAAGGTAGAGAGTCACAAATGTGTCAGAACCTGTCAGAACATCAACATAACATACCATCAACACTCCTTCTGCTCAGGCGAGATCATAGGCGAGCGGTATCCGTTTGCAACGCGCAAATGGAACGCTACCGAGGCAACCGACAGAGCTCACTGGGAACGGCTCGCGCCGTTTGAGGCGAAAATGTTTTCGGATGTGTATCCCTTTCACACTGCCCGACACGTCTTTATGCGCTGGAAAGAAATTTTCATGGTTCCCGATCATCACGTGTGCTCTGTCAGCGGTGCTTCCTTCAAAGGGTTCTACTATGTGGTTTTTGACAGGTATATTTAGAAATGGAGCGTACTTTTGATGGAAGCGAACCCCTTACGTACGTCTTACTTCACTTATTAGGGTCACTTCAACGTTTCAGGGTCTGTACTATGACACTGACTGCGAAAAGTATCAGAAACTGTCTCTCTCATCTGTGCCGCGAAGGGATTTTGCTTGCTTTTCGTATCAGTAGCTGCGTGGTCGCTGCGTGGTAGCTGCGTTGGTCCTTGTGTATTTGATAGTGTACAGAATTCATACTGCGTCAAAATTATTATTCATAATAATTCTTTTCTGAACTCTGAGCGAGTGAGCGTCAATAGCTCAACTGAGTCAACTCATGATTCCTTTATTGCAATGTAATTATTATCGGCAAACGATCATACACGTTTAGTAACACTATTAAATGTCACCTAGCTACGAGAGAGGCATTTGCACAAGTATAGATTGATCATATCACTGATGCGTACGTACACTCGTACCACGTTGTACAGATAAGTGAGTGAGATAACTCATAACAGAGAGGTCAGAGACAAGCCTCATAGTCGCCAAATCTCATAAACACAAATGAGACTGATTCTTATTGCCAGATAATGAAATAATAATAATATTTTACAAATTAATACTTTAACTTAATACAATATTGTTCTTCACTTCAAAAACTTGTCCTCGACTAACGATGAAGTCGCTGATCAGCGTACGAGAGCGAGCCATCTGGACGGTGCTTGCCAACCTCCTGACGGCAACCTGGCTGCTCGTGGCGGTGTCTGGCAACGGCTGGGCAAAAGACGACAATATGATCTTCTCGCCGACTGGCGAAGCTTTTATCGGGGTACGACACATGCCATGACTCCCCCCTCTCCTCCCCCTGGGCCTACCTAGCCTCCATTCCAAGCACAGTTGCCCTCATTATTCCAAGTCGGTATTTTTAAGCTCGTTTTTTGGTCAAGCGGCTTCTTCTCCCTCGCCTGTCCACGCGACGCCTCTTCTCTGCCCAAGAACTGCAGCGCCCTATGAAATAGACTCATTTGACGCCTCCCTGCCCTCCTTTGATCTCTTGTCTTCGTCTTTGCTCTTTTTTTTTTTTTTTTTTTTTTTTTTTTTTGAAATGCTCTGCAACGAAACGCGGCGTAAACTGCCGAGCCGCCGCACGCGCGCTGTCTCGCACTCGAACATTCGTCCCAAGGCTGCATGCGGCGCCCTTCGCATGCAATAGTGCGTTGTTTGTGTCCGGGCAGTCGTTGGTTCAGCAGCGACGCGTCAAGTGTTGAAAGTGGGCCGTCTTGTTGTCCTTGCGTTCTCTTGTTCTCTTGGGGGTCATCGAAATTTCCCTTGTTGTGCTCGCGCTCTTTTTGCCTCCGCTCTTCTTTACACACATGCACACATCTTTGACTAATCATTATTATATGTACCCTTTATTGTTCTAATAATAATTAATTTTACATTATATACTTTGTAGTTATGGAATGTGTGCTTTAAGAGCGCGTTACAAGACTGTCGCTCTACCGAGGATGTGTACAATGTGGCGAGTTTCTGGACGGGAACGCGTGCGATGATTCTGATTGCAACGCTTGCGGGTCTTGCCTCGCTTGTGTTTGGAGTGTTTTCCATTGCGTACCCGAAGCGTTGGATTTTCCAGGTGATCATTGTCACCGGATTTGTGGCGTGGTTCTTTTGTTTAATTGGCGCTGCCGTCTGGTCGGCCAACTGGAAGGACGGGTTCACACGAACGACGGGTGTTGTGTCGCTGTCGTGGGCCTTTGCCTTTAGCTGGGTGGCGGCCGTCTTTGGTGCAATCACCAATGCAATGTACATCTTCTGGGTGTACGGCGAGCTTGACAAGGCGTGAGAGGGAGGGAGAAAGAGAGAGAGAGAGTGTGTGTGTGTGAGCATAAACCATAATTAATTAATGTACCTGAACAGGAGGGGAGAAAAAGAGAAGAATAATAATAATTATTATTATTATTATTATTATTATTATTATTAATTTTATTACGTCGTCATTTGTACATAATTTTTAGTTTAGGATGAATAGGGTCCCAGTCTTTCAGATAATGAAATAAAACAATACTAATTACTTCTTATTGACAAACAAAAGTCACAGTCAAAAACAAACAGTCATCTGCGCTTCTTCTTGCGACGCCTCTCGTTGATCTTTCGAATCAACTCAGCCGGAGTGGGTTTTGCCTTGGGCACTTTCACCGTCTTGGCCCTTGCCCTTCTCTTGGGTTCCTTCTTTGGCTCAGACATTGGCGTTGAAGTGGTGCTTTTCTTCCGTTGAATGCGCACTTTAAACTGCGGATCCCCTCCATCACTGTCATTGTCGTCAAGACTGCTCAGACTGCTGCTACTGTTGCTGTAGTAACCACCAACACCATCACCCCGAACAGTACTCGTCCACTCGACAAACTGCTTTCGTCTCTTGACGACCCGTCCCGATCGAGCTGTTACCACCACAACTGCTGAGTCATTGTCGCTGCTACACGCCGCCGTCTGTTTCTTCAGCGCTCGGGCCGATGACGATGCGACCACAACGGAATCATCATCACTGCTTCGCTGTCGTTTGCTGCCTGTCGTCTGTTTCTTCACCGCTCGGGCCGATGACGATGCGACCACAACGGAATCACCATCACTGCTTCGCTGTCGTTTCCTTCCCATTTGTTCACCGATGCTGTCCCTTGCAACGCTGTCTTCATCGCCGTGACATTTCTGTTGCATGGCTCGCTGTACCGTCGTTGACTCTTGACGCACACCGTCCTCTTCCCCACTACCACTCTCAGTGACCGCCCAGTCTGAGTCGTCGTTTGCTTCCTCCTCTTCTACGTCTTGCTCTTCTTCTTGCTGTTGTTGTGGCTTCCTCGCCCGTGGACATCCATTGCCATCAAACTCAAACCGACCCGTCGCACACATGGCTCGATACACCTGCTCGCGAATGTACTCCTCCACCACCAGACCTAAACAAAGAAAGTTTGAGAGAGTTTGAGAGAGACGAGGAGGGGAAAAGAGCAAAGAAACAAAGAGAGAGAGAGAGAGTTTGACAGAGAGTTTGAGAGAGAGCTTGAGAGAGTTTGAGAGTTTGAGAGAGCTTTTGAGAGAGTTTGAGAAAGAGAGAGCTTGAGAGAGTCTGAGAGTTTAAGAGAGAGAGAGAGAGAGAGAGAGAGAGAGAGAGAGAGAGAGAGAGAGAGAGAGAGAGAGAGAGAGAGAGAGAGAGAGAAAGAAACAATGTGATAGAGAGAGAGAGAGAGAGAGAGGAGGGAGAAAGAAACAATGTGATAGGGGGAGAGAGGAGGGAGAAAGAAAAAAAGTGATAAGTGATAGAGACGCACAGAGAGAAACAAAGCACAGAAACAAAGTGACAAAGCAAAGTGATTGAGAGAAATAAGAGTGAGGGAGTGAGACTTTGGCTTTGTACGTTGATGACAGTGAATCCAATAAATCCCATAATGTGATGAATGAGAGTTTGTTTGGTGAGCGAATTCCATCCAAAAGCACTAAAAATAAAAAAAAATGTGAAAACTGCTGACACCGATTTTTGGTTGTTTTGCTCACTTGAGGTTTGTGAGAATAGTGAAAAGGTCTGATACAAGATAGCCTGTTGTGATGGAGAAACTAATACGGAGAATATCTGAGGTGACAGTGGCGGGAGATGCAAAAGCGTCTAGGCATAAAAATAACAATAACAATAAAATAATTAATAACAATAACAATATTATTGACTCGACGAGTGTCTGTGAGTTTTTGCTGGTGCATTTACCCGCCACTGTAAAGAGCGCCCAGGCGTCTAGTGCAGACGCTACCAGTGCATGTACACTAGAAACCACTCTGCGCATCAAAAAACATACAGGTTTAGAGATGTGGAATGAACATGAAGTCATCATAATTATAAATTATTATTATTATGTAGAATAAGAAACGATTCAAAGAGAAGATTTGAGGAGAGGAAATCACATCTTGAGAAAGATCACAGGGCGTCTAAAGGGCAGCACAGAGGGGTCTCGAAAGACCACCCCGACAGAGTGCTCGCCCCGCCGTGCTCTCCAGGCTTTCATCACAATCGTAAAATGGTACTCTAAAGTTTTTTGGGAGGTTGGGTTGATGTGGAAAAAGTACCTTGAATTCCAGTCGACACGCTGCGTGTCCTTCAAATCCGAGTAGGGTTTTCGTATTAAGGCACCTAGAGGAAGAGTATGGGAGGAAGCGATTGGGGAAAAGGTCGCTGTGGAGGGCGTACGAGAGAGCGGCGTCGAAATGAAGAAGAGCGCTTGCCAGAAAAGGCAGGACAGCGTGGAGATGGTGTAGTGACTGTCGGCCGAGGGAAGTTGTAACATATCCAGCATAGTCGGTTTTAAAAAATGAAATTGATTATTTTTGTTTATGTGATCGCTTTTAGTAAATCAAAGACAACGACACAACAAGAGGAAAAAAATATAGTTCGAATAATTGAAAATTCAGAGCGTGCATCGAAATGCTTCATTGTGTAGCCCACTTTCGAAATTGAGCGGGCGCTTTCTCATGCTCATACAAAATCATCAACTCACTCTCAATCTCACTCTCCTCCACTCCCTCTCTCTCCAAGGCACTCCGCACTGCCTTCTCGTACACAGATCGCCATTGACTTTCCTCCGACGCGAATAGATCACTGTGACATCGACGAAGGTGGCGAGGGAGAGT